>JAKUCV010006072.1:22864-169372 GCA_028386065.3 Turnera subulata
AATTTGATGGTAACCACTCATAAGATCAATCTTTGAAAATACACAAGCACCATGCAATTCATCTAGCATATCATCCAATCTAGGAATAGGATGGCGATACTTTACCGTGATTTTGTTGACGGCGCGGCAATCAACACACATGCGCCATGATCCATCCTTCTTTGGCACTAGAATAACCGGCACGGCACAAGGACTTAAACTTTCTCGGATGTGTCCCTTTTTCAGCAACTCATCAACTTGCCTTTGCAACTCTTTAGTCTCCTCCGGATTAGCCCTATAGGCTGGCCGATTTGGAATTTAAGCACCAGGGATGAAATCGATTTGATGCTCAATTCCTCTTATTGGAGGTAATTCTCTTGGCAACTCTTCAGGGAACACATCTCCAAATTCCTGCAAGACAGAAACAATAGAACTAGGAAAATTGGGATTAAGGTCAGTGTCAGATAAATAGGCACCCTTATATAAGAGTACCAACAACTCTCGTTTGTTCACACAAGCTTCCCTCAAATCTCTCGAATTCGCGTAAAAATTCTGTCTCTTTTTTCCCTCTTGTTTTCTCTCATAGGTGTCGACTTCACTCTTGTTTTTATCCTCTCCTTTTGTTGTCGACACCAAGGCTTTCTTTTCACTCGAATTTGGCTCTCCTTTTGCATGACTCTCAGTCACCCTCTCATCCTCACTAGGCTTGGCCAATTCGGCTTGCTTCTCCTGCTTCCAAGCATCCATAGCTTTTTGCATATGCACCTGATCTTTATAAACCTCCGAGGGTGGTAATGGCGCAAGTACTATCGGCCTTTTACCCATGGTGAATGAATACCTATTGCTCCTTCCATCATGATGTGTTGTTATATCATATTGCCATGGTCGTCCCAACAAAATATGACATGCTTGCATAGGTACTATATCACACAGAACTTGATCATTATAGGTGCCAATGGTAAATGAAATAAGTGCTTGGCCTGTTACCTTCAACTCGCCACTTTCATTCAACCATTGAAGCTTGTATGGTCTTGGATGCTTCTCCGTTTTCAGGCCCAACTTCTCTACTAGCATAGTACTGACGACATTAGTGCAACTCCCCCCATCAATGATGACACTACAAGGCTTGCCTTGCTCCAAACACCTAGTGTGAAAGATGTTTTCCCTCTGCTCGATGCCATCTTCCTTTGGCTAAATATTGAGCAGCCTCTTCGTCAAAATTAAACATTGAGGGGCATCCTCCGGGTTCACCTTGGACACATCTTCTAAATCTGGCATGTCGTCTAATGCAGGGTCGGCTTCATGGTGGAAGTCGGGTACTTCCCTCTCATCGTCGGAGTAGAGCTCTCCATACTCCGTAGTAAGCATTATCCTCTTGTTAGGACATTGTGAGGCAATATGTCCCAACCCTTGACACTTGAAACACTTGATGTTCCTTGCTCTCTCCACCTTTTGCGGCGCATTAGGTGTCTTTGGCTCCTCTTTGACCTTCCATGGAAGCATCTTGGGTGTGTCTAAAGGAACTTTGCTTGAACTCCCCACATCCTTGGAGTACTTAGAATTCGCATTCCAAGAGCTATAGCTTGACGGCTTCGCATAGGTCTTCTTCTTTAGTTGCTTCTCGATCTTTGAAGCCAATGCCACCATCTCTTCAATTTCCGCATAGTGCTGCAAATCAAGAACTTGTGCAATGTCAGCATTCAAACCATAATAAAATCTCGACATAAGAGACTCCTCATCCTCTTCACGTCCCGCTTGATTTGTCGCCACCTCAAGCGCCTTCCAATATTCATCAACACTCTTGGTGCCTTGCTTGAGCGAATAAAAGCGATTCATCAGCTCTCTTTGGTGTGAAGCAGGCACAAATCTCTTCTTCATGATTCTCTTCATCTCGGCCCACGTCTCGATCTCATCTTCCCCATATCTCCGTCGATTGGAAACTAGTTTATGCCACCAAGATTTGGCATAATCCTTGAATACCACCACAGCAAGCTTGATCTTCTTCTCGTCATTATATTGATGGCAATCAAATAAAGCTTCCATATCTTGCACCCAATCGAGATATGCATCCGGGTCATTGGTACCATGAAAAGTGGGAACATTCATCTTGATGTTTCCGAAGTCGCGGTCAAATCGGTCTTGTCCCTCGGCCCTATTGTAGGCTGGCCGTTCTTGGTACCTAGGTCGGTATGCGCCACCGCCTCTTCCTCCATCCCCACGCCCTCTTCCAATTGGCCTTCTAGGATCCACCTCGTCATAGCGCTCCTCTTGATCAACCTCTTCCTCCACCCTAGCATCTTGAACTCGCACCCTCTCTCGGTTGTTGTTGTTGTTTATGCTCTCGGTCAAGGTTTGCAAAGTTCCTTCTTGACGAGTTAGGCGAGCTTCCATATCCTGTGCTTGCCGTTCCAACCTGGCATTAGTCTCGGCCAACGAGCTAGAAACCTTATCAATTTTGGCGGAGAGGTTGTTGAAGAAATCCGTGAGGTGCGACATCACTTCAGGCCGGTCTGAATCATATACGGAAGACATTGTGAAAGAATCCTGCAAGAAATTCGTTAGCAGTAAAACTCCTCACGTGTGTCTCTCGTGTTTGATGGCAGAAAAAGATCTCTCAGCCTCTTACCACTCTTGATTCTGCTTCAATTTTATACGTTAGGTTCAAATAAACACAATCAAGCAACCAACCAGCAGCAATTAATTCAAGGAGTCAAAGAAACCTAAAGAAAGAAAGATAAGATATCAATTCTAGAGGCAAATTTCGACACCAAGAAAGAAAAGAATGATCACACACAAGAACAAGAATAAGTATGTGAAAGATTATCTGCACAATTGAGCAATTATGAAACAACAATCACCCAACACAATAGTAAGCTCAAATCGAACTCAACAAAGAAATAATCCGGCAGAAATCTTCCCTGCAGAAGTCGATCCCAAATAGCAAATAATCTAACTTCTCCTTGTTTTCAATCAATCAATCAATCAACCAATAAAATTCCCTGCAAGAAACACTTGATAATCTTGCAATTCAGTGTCACAATTCCAACAAGTCGATTTTCAGCTTTTTTTTTTTTTTCTGTGAACAGTGCCGATGAACAGTACCAATAAACAGTACCGATGAACAGTAACGGTGAACAGTACTCGACACTTTTTTTTTTTTAAAATAAATCGACAACAGAATTGAAAAGGCCACGAACGAAATTAAAAAAAAAAAAAACACAAAAGGATATGGTTGATTGAAACCTTCGCTCCGCTACCAAAAGATGATACGGCAACAGCCCTAGAATCCACTAGTTCCACCTCCGTAACTATCTGTTCGTCCCGATCGTCAATCTCAATCAAACTCGCCGAGTAAGTCTCCTTCACCTTCTAATCTCTGCACCGGATTAGACAACAAAGAAGTACAAACACAACAAAGGGTTTTAGCAATTCTATTCTTTACCTCCTAGACTCAATTAAGGAATAGGCAACAAAGGGATTAGAATCACAAGGAGTTGAATAAACGCCACAAGTAAGAACTTGATAAGTAAACTCAAACCCTAATATAAAATCAAGAGAAACCACTCTCAATTACGATTGAATCCACAATCAAATAAAACCTCAATGGGCAATTTTATTATCAATAATCAACATGACGAAAACAATAGAAAAGACTCTTACTTATACTAAATTCCTAACCCTAAAGTCGGCTAATCCCAAATCCAAAGGAATTCGGATTTTGACTTAGTCTCCAAGTCTAACTCCTATTCTAACCCGAAATCTAACTAGGTTTTAAGTGAACCCAACATTTGAATTGGACTCAAGTAAACCCAAACAACAATAACCCAAATAACTAAAATACTAAAAGCCCATATTTATTCCTAACCGAAATTAACTAACACAAAGTAAACTAAATTTCGGCAAACTAAAATAAAAACCTTAGATATGTCGACAAGGGCCATAAAGGTTGGGGCTGTGTCGACTGATCCCATTTGCTTCCTAGAAGTCGATTACTCCTCAATAGCAAGTAAGTTGATTGGCTTCGGCGTCAGCTCCATTCCAGCCTTGGTCTTTGCGTGTTCATCAAGCTCCGTAGTGATCAAGGCTTGAATGTGTCGTAGAAGCTGATTCCTAACTCTCCTTGAGTAGACCTTAGTAATTGGACCTCGAGGCAAAGTGATGGCTCCATTACTTGCATCACATAGGGAGGGTACCTCCGAGCTAGTACGGGATGCCCATATTGGGCTTCCACTTTGGACATATGGGAGTGTAAGCTGTAAATGAAGATGGATTGGTCATTGTTCGACCTCCTTCAATTGGACAATCAGGTTTTGTAGATCATGGGCTCAAGCTTATTGGGCTTAGGAGTATTTCTGGCCATATCAAACGATTAGAGGATTTGCTCTTTATTTTGTTTTGGTGGGCTATTTGGGCTGCAAGACACCATCAAAGGATTGCACCATTATTAAAGTAAACCCACGTGAAAATCAGACATTTTTTATATGAAATTTTGATTGCATTTTTCCATAACGTACTAATGTCAGACATGTTTGATCATGTTGAACGGGGTTTTGACCAAATATATTTTTTTCGTATTCAAATGTGGACAATAACAGTCTTTGATAAACTTTTCAATTAGACTTCAGAACATTGGCAAATGGCAACAATATATTTGGAATCTTAGAATCTTTTTACCATATTACCACATTTATAGCCAATTATACACTTTGCAAAACAATTAATGGAAGCAATATGCTAATGAGTAAGACTTAGCACAATAGGTTTGGGGCTACCTTCAATTAGCAAAAAAAAAATGTCAAATGCGGTATTTTTTTCCGATCTTCCAGAGGAAAAAAGAAACTAGGCTTTGTTTATCAAAATAAAAAAGAAAAAGAAACTAGGCTTTTTTATTTAAAAAAAAAAGAAAAGAAAAAGAAACTAGGCTTACTTGTGGTAGGATACTTTATGGGCCCGAAACTCCAAAACTACTAATGCATACAATTAATGAATGGGCCATGAATACTATACTACTACTAGGCAAGTCAAAACCAGCCCGGTTCCCCTAGTATAGATAGGAATTCAAATCGAAATCCGAAACCGACTAGGACACGCCGCCGCCACTCATGGATGGGCGTCTATAAATAGCGCGAGAGGAGCCTAAGTTTTTCCATCCATATTGTTTGACATTACTAGTCTCCACGATCTTGTATTACTTTGAGAACTCCAGTTAAGAGAGAATGGCGGCGTTCCATAACCCAACAACATCTACTTCTTCTACGTGTTTCTTAATGGATCTAAACCACCACGAAATATTCGAAACTATCGAATCCGCCATAGCCTACGCTGCCCTTATGTGGCCGCAGGAATTCGTTGCTCGCCGGGACCAGGTGGCACACAAACTGTACAACGTGCCCCCGCCGACTAATGGGTTTGTAATTAACATTAGCAGCAGTAGCGATGACGACGTGACTAGTACTGTCAGTGTGAGTTGGGACGCCATAACCATGGAAAGCTGTGCAGGCAACAGGGGAGCAAACATAAATCTAGCAGCAGCCCGTGACTTGGATGGGTTGGCCAAAGGAATGAAGAAGGAGCTTGAAGTCGGTGCTCATAATTATGGAAGGAGAAGAACGGAGAAACGGGAAATGACTCAGCTGCAAGAAAGTTGTGGGAGTAATTTGGACATTGTTAGTGTTGCAAGTAAAGGAGGACAAGAAGTTTTTAGGGACGATTGTAGGTATCCTGAAAAGGTTTGGCGGATCACTCGGAGACCGCGTAGACGATCGTACCAGCAGCGTTACAATTACTACAAGTCTTCTTCCAAAGGAAGGAGAGGTAGTGGTGGGTCGAGTCGAGTTCGATGAGGTCTCCAGGAATTCCATATTGATGATTTTTTTTTTTTAAAAAAAAAAGAATGATGTAGAAGTGTAAGGTAAGCAGGCTGGCATGATGCCTCACTTTTTTTAACCCAGAAAAAAAAAAAAAAAGAGTAAAGTGAGCACAAATTCTTTACACCTGACTTTTTTGTTTTCGGAATTTATAAAAAAGTCGGTTGCTACCCAGACTGGAATAATCTAAAATTTTAACTTCGGTTTTGAAGAGCTACTACGTTTGCAATATTGACGAATTCGATGCCAACACAAACCAAATTGGATAGTTTGATCATCCATTAGAAACTCAACCACCATAGCGGGCGATCAAAGTCGGATTCCGCCGAGTAGTCCAAGCCAAAACTCGAGATACTAAAATAGTAAAATGAGAAACAAAAAAATAGGATAATTTAAAGCCAACTATCTTACAGCTAATCCAAAAAAAATCAACCGATAAATACTTGATTAACTGTTGGTTAAAATTCCAGGCCTAACTCCACTCAAGTAGGTATGATATTGGTGGCTTTCACCAATAGTATTCCCATTAAGTTGAGAGTTCGAACTCCACCGACCGTCTTTCTTGGTGGGTAATCTGTAAATACCACTGTAAACGCTCGTTGAGTCCGGTGGTTTGCTTTAGTCTACACTGGGGAGCATCCCTTCAACATAAACTTTTATCCAAAAAAAAATAAAGACGATCAAATTACTTTTTGAATAGAACTATGATGAATACTTGTACACTGAACTATATATATATATTTTTTCTTTCTATTCATCTGCAAACAGATGGAACATAATATTCTTTCAAAAAGTGCTTTCGTTGTTGTTTTTTATTTATTTTGAGAATCACTTTTATTGTTAAACATTTAGTAACAATTGATATTTAATATAAAATTTGTACAGTTGCCTATAAGGGATAGTGCAATTATAAAGCTCTTTTATGGCGGGATTATAAAATAAACAATTCAATAGAATTAATGGCAATTCATAAAAATTGAAACAAAATTACAAATTCAAGAGATGCCATGGGAAACTAAAAATATTATTTTTAAAAGGTTTCTCCAAATTATTTCCTTTCTTCCCTTCTCGAGGAAATTCAAAATCCCCAAACAGGCAAAAAAAAAAAAAAGAGACAAAAAAAAACACACACACACACAAAAACCACCCCACACTACCAAGGTACCAAGGGTTAGGGTTCTGCCATTCCATCTTCTCTCCTCTCGCGGGTCAAAGCCTCAATACTGTTTGGTTACGTATCAAATCCGAATCCCCCGACTCCTCCTCGACCTGTAGGGTTAGGGTTTTAGCGATGTATGCTGATCGAGTAGAGGCTGCCGCCAAGACGTCTGTGAAAGAGCGTCTCAACGGCAATTCCGTCGGCGACGGTGCTCGTCGGCGCCAATTAACTGGCAAGAGGTATCTCGCCTTGTTTCCACGATGTGTTGCTTTTTTTTCTCTACCCCGAATGCTTATTTATGTAAACGTGATTGTTGTTGTTTGTATTTACGTTTATTGGATTTTTCGGTTGGATACGAATTTTTTATATCTGGATATTAGTTGATTGATGAACCGAGGGCGGGGATTTTGAAACTTAACAGTATCAATGCAGTTAAGGCTGCATTGTAGTTAGGGCCTCTATTTCGCTGGTCGAAGAAGTCATATGAAAACAATTAATGTGCTATACCGTACTTTGAAAATTCACGAGGAGATATGAAATTGACCTGAAATACGCTCTTCAAAATTGTTTGGGGGTTGAACATTGCACATTGCCAGGTATCAGTTGCAGCTGTCAAAATCATAGCCGGTGAATTGTTTTCCAGAATGTGATGTGACGAACTTATTAACCTGTTAGCCCAAAGAATCGAACACCTAAATAAGAGTCTTAGCATTTTAGCTTGGTAACTTGTTGGCTTGAGCAATTATGGCATGTGAATGCAATGGGAATGTGTGAGGACAATAGGGACAAATGACTTGAGAGTTTATTGTCTGTAAGTAAGTTGGGGTTGTTGCCGTCTTGTACTTCAAGTGTGTTTTGGATGTTGCTTTTCTGGCAGATTTGATCATGCGCTTCAAAATACATCTGCTCAATGAATTGCAAACTTGCCTCGTTACTTTGTTGTTGCTTTTCTTGCAACACTTACAAGGGTCCTTACTTTGCTTTCTGCATCCGAGAAACTCATTTCTGGCTTTTTCTTTCATTTTCTTTCATTATTACTGAATTAAAATTGTGACTGACTTGATGAGATATACTCTGCAGGCAAAGGCAAGATGATAAGTGGGAACATGATCTCTACAATAATGATGGACCACAACTTTCAAGTATGGTTTGACTGTGACATGATCATCAACAACTAAAAAACTGCTGCTATTGTTGGACACAACTAAAACAACTCTATTTGGTTTTGACTTTTTGTAATTGCTTGTGAAGATCGCAAAGTTGATGCACGAGATCTACGGCTGAAGCTTCAACGAAAAAATGCATCTCAAAGTGTAAAGGGATCGCTCTCAGGTCCACGAGATCTGCGTGAAAAGCTAACAGGCACAATGCATTCACAACCAGTGAATGCTGACCCGCCCAAACCAAAACCAGAAGCTGCTAAACCAGCCAGGAAAAGTGTTGCTGTAGAAGCAACAGACCCAGAGATTAAAAGAGTTTCCAATGTGGCTCCAAGAAAAAGATCTCAACCTAAGGTACAATATGATCTCTTGTCTGTCAAATTGTTACATTCTCTTTGGCTGCCATTTTAGCTTGACGTACCTTGCTTTCTGCCGGGGCATACACAAGTGTGATGCACTATATATTTGGTTAGTAGAACAAAGAGTGGCAACCTATCACTTTTTTCGAAGGTTGGGTGATGAATTTTGTTGGGGATTAATGGATGACAAATGTCTATTGGTAATTAAAATTAGCATTATTCTCTTGCACTTTTTAACTTCAAAGTTGCGACATTATAAATTAGCAATCTGATCATACTGCTTAGCTTCATTTAGTGATTGGCTAAGATTGCTGCACAAAATTTCTTGTCGATTGTTTCTCTTGAGTAGTTCAGATGTTTTTTTTGTGCCACTGCCCAAATTGAACCAATGGGCTCTATGGATCATGTTCATGCAATCATTGCTGCAGCTTCCTTTCTTTGTATCTAATTTTTAAGTCCTTAATCTATGGTGCAGGTGGATACATCAATAGATGGGTTTCTTCAGTCATTGGGTCTCGAAAAATATCTTATTACTTTCCAAGCTGAGGAAGTATGTAAATGTCACTTTCTCTCTTTCTATCTGCTCTTGTCATTACCTTCTGGGTATTCTCGTTATACTTTAATGTTCTCCAATATTTGCAGGTTGATATGACAGCTCTTGTGCACATGACTGATGAGGACCTCAAGGCTTTAGGAATACCAATGGTATGCTTAATCCTGTCACTAGGAGATGACTTTCATTGTTTATGGTGCATATTTGCTTCCACTTTTTTCTGGTTTCCCATTGTTGGTAGTTTGAGAAATTAGGAAAGTAACATTTTCCTCTAGGGACCAGTGATGCAAGGAATTCGTGTTCATGATCACATGTTCATCATTTTGAAATCTGTGCATCGTAAATTACTTTCATTAGGTTGACTGGTGGTTTGGCCTCGAACAGATGGTTTTCAATGTTTATCATGCATATTATTCTAGGTCTGTGGTTATCTCATAGTCACATAATTCGCCAAAAGTGGAACGTTCGGCGTATTGGTTCGTTCGAACCAATTCGCGGTACTTGAGGGTACCAATTCGTTACCTAGGGCATATTGCATTTGACTTTGTTTTTTCTTGGATAATTTTCTTTCATGGATGCTTTTTTACCCAGCACAACCATAATTAATTGAATAGAAAACTCAAAAAATGTTGACAAGCCCAATTTATGAAAGCCTCACTTATTTTATTGTCTAATCACACTGAAATATAAATGATAGTGTATGGTTATTAATGAATTACTGTAACGGAGAAGTATACCCCCGACGTACCGAATTCTTCTAAGGTAGCGTACGGCGTACCCGTACCCGTACCGCGTACCAGAGGGTACGGCGTATTATGTGACTATGGGTTATCTATTGTTGGTAGTCTGAAAAATAAGAGGAACTTTTTCCCTCTAGAGATCCGCAACTCAAGGAATCTTGTTCATGATCACAGGTTTATTATTTTGACAACTGCTTTGGGTGCATCCTAAATTACCATCATTTGGTTATGTTTTGGTTCATACCTGGCCATGAACATGAATATGAGACTTGAACTCCTCAAACATATTGACCCATCTGGCCTTTTCTGTTTCAATGAAAATGCCCATCTTATATGCACTATGTTAGCTAGTGCGTGGTTGAGCGTCTAGTTGGTAAAATTCTTTTACTTCGCAATTTTGTTGGGATAAAACTAGCCATAATGGAACCAAAATTGGGGATTTATTGATGTTAGTTGTCAAAAATAAATAATCCTTGTTTATGTTTTCTGAACTTCTATTTCTTAGAAAAAGTCGCAAATTTTATCCAAGACATAAGCTTGACTCTTGATGTCTATCTTGTGATCAGCTTCCTGAATGCTTTATTGCTTCCCCTTTTGTTTCTCCTCTTACCTGATCAGCATTTTGATTACTTGTGGTTTCAGGGTCCAAGAAAGAAGATACTCTTAGCTCTCGAATCCAGAGGCTGATGGTCGGTAGTGCAAAACTTTATCAACTTGTATTATTGGGTTTTGACATGTCGATTTATACAAGTTTGCAATGTAACATGTTGCCCCCACTTTTGTCTTAAATGATTACTGGCTCATGAATATGGTAAACTGGTGTGAATTGGTAGCTTGTGCTAGAAGTAGGTCCTTTTGCTCATTCATTTTCATGTTTCAGAATATGAGGTAGAAAATTTGAAGTAATGAAATATCTTTTTCCTTTGTTCTATTGTTTGTGGTAGTTGGCTTATGATGCCCAAGAGTCCTTGAGGATACGGTGGAATGAGTTTGGACCTGTGGAAATTTTCAATATTGAGCAAGACAAGTTCTAATGTAGCCACATGGCCGGCCACTTGGTTCTACACTAGTACTGCTTGCTATCGCCCTCAATGGTGTAATTTCTGTCGTATTGGGGTGAATATAAACCTTTTGGGGACAAACTTGGTAGGATGATCTTCGTTTCCAGGCCTGACTGCGTAGGCATGCGAAGAGCAACCGTGCTTTGTCCAAGTTTACCGGATAGAAATGACATGACGCCTGATTAATGGTGGAGTGGTGGAGTCAATCGTTATAACTTTTTTCTTTTAAACATTAGGATAAATAGTCACTACTGACAACAAATCAATCTATACCGAAATTTCCTACGCCAAAGAAGGCCAATTTTATTTGCCTGTTTGTTCCTACTTTAACCTAACTTAAAATGAATGCTTCAAGGTCCCCAAATTCAAGTGGTTTTTTTGGGGGCAAAAGTTCATGTGATCTGTATGAAAAGGAATTTTCACAAAGTTTTCCCTCATAAAAATTAAGGTAACCCCATGCTCCAAGCATGCCCACTGCTCGATCTTTCTTTTAAGATACGTTTACTTCAGTTCCTCCGATAAAATGAAATTATGATAACAGGCAAATTCTTTCCCCACAACACTGGTTATACACAAGGGGCGTCTATGATAAGGTAAGGGGTTCGATCAGAATCTCAAGCGCTCTCACAGATCAAGTTTTTCTATTTCCACCCGGGCAATCAATGCACCCACCTAGTCTTACTTTAAACTTCAAAGCAAGAAGAACCTGAGGGGGAGCGTAAACCAGCAAGCTCTGCCAACCCAAGAAACACTACGAACTAAAAGCTAGCATCCTTGCCAAGAAAGGCACAATGTACTAGTGATGGATGTTAAATGCTATACAACCAAGAAACCTACAAGCACATGCCAGATAATGCAGCTTTGTCATGCTTAAGTTGCCTGTCTTGCCTGTCTTCAGTATGTCTTAGCAAACTCTGCACATTGTCCGTGTCATATTGTGTTTAACTGGGATATAGTTAAGGTACTGACTTTACTTTAGCCTTCCATAACAAATACTTTGCCTTTTCTTGCTTGTATCTTTTCCATTCTCTTAATGCGGCAAGGAGCACATGCATTGAAACTGGCAGGAAGAAAGGCTGTGAAAAAAGGAAACAGAAGTGATGCGAGAACAACCTGTGTAGTTGTATCATAACCGATTGCTACAAAATTTTTGTCAATAACAGATTCCAGGTAGGGGGAGCGTATGAGAAACAGCTTGTTCATAGGAAGTGAAAGAATAGATAGTCTCAGAACATACCGAATAAACTGCAAAACAATGCTCGAACGAGTAGTAGCTAACAGACATGATTGAGGGGTGGAAAAAAGCATCCTCTGCCAACGATCTTGCATGCCTTGAGGATACTGGGAAGACATAAGCCAATTAACAGTTAGCTTTCCCAGATGATTCACAACTAAGCAGGCAAGCCTCATTCAAAGGCACAAGAAAGCGTAGATCAACAAGCAGTAACATACCAGCAGAAATATCATAAATTCCCAGAGAGGCATTGCTTTGAGCTAATTTTGCAGCTTCAAGAGAGAACTTCACCTGCTCATGACGATCATAAAAAACATACTCAACAATGCTACCAAATCCAAAACAGAAGCAGAGACATTCAAGCACAATAGAGAAGAAACTGCTGAAACTTCAACAAGGAGTTATGATAGCCAATTCAAATACAACAGAAATGTTAAGAAAGCAGGCAAACTAGCTCCGAGAATTGTAATGGACATAGCATAGATCATGGCAATCAGTACCTTCAAACAGACAATTCAAACTATATATTAACTGGAAAAGTATTCCACAGAATAGGAAAGAAGAATAACTTGAAAGTAGAACAATACATTATAGTAACACAATAAGATTGGCATGTCAGTAGTCATGAAGATGGGATGAAGATGGACTTATACTTCACAAAGAAAATAAAATTCCTCAATCCATTTGGAAAGCTAACCTGCTTTCTTATCTCATCCATGATAATCATTCTCGGCAACGATTGAACCTGCACAGAGAATTATCACACAATAATTAAGGATCTAGAGAAATCAGGTTGCTTGGGCAATTAATAAATGAACATACCAATCTGGAAAGAGACCCAAGAGTTGTAGCACTTGAATGGAGATTAAAACACGTATGCTGCCGTGACAAGACATCCAGTTCCCTACGAAATAATGGCAGTCAGTGTGAAATACATTTGTGTTGACTGAATTATCATATTTGACTCTTTACCTTCCTAACATGAGACAGTACAATAAATACATAGACAGTGATCAAATGATAAAACTATGCAACTAAACTAATTACATGTCTAATGCATACTGCAACAGTGATCTGACTGTTCACCTCTGCTTCTAGCCCACTAATTTATCATTCTTACCAAAAAAAAAAAAAACTTCTGGAGGAAGTGTACAGCAAGACTAGTAATGCAAGGATCAAAGTTTTTACCATTCTGTGAAGCCTCTTTCACTGGCTAAAAGTTTGCATGAGCCTGATGAACCCGCATAAAGACTTTCAGAATTAAGACCAAATAGTTGACGGAATTGTCCCATAAAAACTTGAAAAATGTTTTGTAGATCCTGTTGTAAGATTTCCAAGTATCAACTTGAGAAACATAAATAGAAGCTACACGCAATACAGAATTACAAGCAACTCCAAGCAGATAGACCAATAATAAATTTTAGGATGCTAAATTAAAATTTCAGAGAGAAAGAAATAGGATTTTCCGCATGTAATAGTATATCTTTGTTAAACAAATTGGAAACTGCCATAGAGTGTCAATCATCTGATCCACTTACAAACATATTTGTCACTCCATATTTAACAAATAGGCAAAAGCTCGGATGACATTATCACAAAAGTAATATGTAAACCAGCAAATCCACAAAACTCTGCTCAAATTTTCTATGCACAACTCAATAACAAGTGACTCACAGGTTGAGTGAGAACAAAACAACTGGATAAAATTGCATTAGCTGCATGTTTACCACATGCTATCTCTAATATTGTTGGGGGGAATCGAATGATAATCTAAGAATCAAGTCAACATAACACATCGAATGTTTCTAGGCCAGCTCAAAATGCCATCATGTGTTGGGTAAGGCCTTAGATGCAAAGAGATGTGCTCTTATACCGCCAATCCACCATATCCTGTAGGTAGAATTTCAATAATCTTCTGCAAGCTCTGGGATATAAACTTACAAGTACCAGAATGGCACCAATTTAACAAATATAATAAAAGGAGAAGGGAAGCACAATTTTGAAAGTGGAACTAAGAGATCCTTCGAAACAATCAAAAAGCCCAGACATAATGTAAAATTTTACAAAGGAGCCACTGACCTGAGCAGATATCAGATGCCTGTCAGGAAGTTTACTTTCTGAATTCTTCAAACAGCTCTGGGGATTCCACACCACAACACCTCCCCACATCTAGGTACATGCTTAGAGTATTAGCCGATAACTACAGAAGAAAACATTCATCAGACAAGGAACTGATGGAAAATATGATTACTAACTGGGGATATGAAGCCATTTGTTGCGGAAATTTTTCCATTTGGAAGCTGCAGAAGAAGGGGGCATTCATTTGCTGATGGTACATACCTGAGAAGAGAGAATTGAAACATTGATCTTTTAACACAATTTTTATTCACCAACAACAAGAACTTGAGGAAATTTTCATCATAAAACAAAATTTAAGATGATGGTAAACACCATGAAAAATTTTGTTCAAAAGAAGTTTCACTCCATAAAGCTAACTTTCAGCGACAAAATACAAGTAATTAACCATAAAGAACATGTGGTGCTGAAGTGTTCATGGCACAGAAGGTTATACATACGCTAGTTTGGCAATTAAATATGAATTTAGTACTCAAGTTGAAAATTATACTTAAATACAAAAGAACAAGAATGAGCAGAAGGATATACACCACAAATTGCAATATCTTTGACCGTCCACCCGCTGCAAGAGAAGTGTCTAAGTGCCACTCATTTGAGTTCACCTGTTCATGACATTTCAGAACATTGAGACTATAGAAGATTAAAAAATAAATTAAACAAAAAAGATAAGAAAGAGATATCAGGTTTCGTCATTAGATTTGTTAAAATTAGCTTGCCTAAAACTTAAAGCTCAAAGAGTTGTATCAGGTTCTTTCAACAATTCAAAAAGGAAATTTTTACATTTTCTTAAAACTCTCCATTTACCTGTTGAATACATAATTCATGCAATTCAGGAAGTGTAAGAAACGTACAAAGAAAGGCAGATCCTTGGTGCTAAAGATAAAGCTGCCCAACCTTTCATCCCAGGTAGAGAATGAGGACTTTGGTGTATGGTATAAAACCTGACAGCAAGAAACATTTATAAAAATGGAACTAGGAAGCATGTTCAATCACAAGAGTAGCCATGTATAACAGAGATTCAGATGGCCTCTGATTTAAAAACAGGAAGAACAATTTGTTACCTGGCTTTCCACACTAATATTTGCTATTGGCGCCAGAGCTTCAATCATAGGGACCAAGAAAGTCTGATCTATTGTCTCAAAATCCCTGCAATTAGTTAAGCTAGCTCTTTAGGAAAGAAGGTATAGTTTCAATGGTGCACAAGAAAACAAACAAGAGTTCGAAGGGGACAAACTAATAAGCCACTGAAAAGGCAAGAACAAAACAGATAAACAACACGACCATGTATGTAGATTTCATCTTCCTTCACTTGGTTATACTGCCTCAACACTAACAAATTCCCTAAATGCTACAACCAAAATCAAACATTCTAGCATCTAAACTGACAAAGCTTTCGAATAACTAAAAAAAAAAACAATGCCAAGGCTCATTACCAGTCGAAAACCCAATCACCAGGATCCGCATTGAGCAAGTTAAAGGATAGCACAATCCTCCCATCGGCACCAACGGGCATAAACTCCCCATGAATCACGCCTTCCTCTCTCCCTCCATTTGCAAACACCTTAACCAGCAACTCCGCCACTCTCTCCACCTCACTGTCCACTTCCAAATCCTTCCCCTGAATCCATGCGTGCCGGTACTTCCCCACCACCGCCCTCTCCCCGTCCACGCCGGCCCGATTCTGCCCCACCACAACCACTGTATACACTCTCCCGCCAAAACCGCCAGAAGTACCCCCAAGACCAACTCCAGAGCCTCATCGACGCCCTCATCGTCGCCAAAATTCAAATCGCCGACGTGAATCCCTCCACAATTGTACAAATGCGGCGTCGCGTTAGCATCCGATTGCGAGCAACCACTACCGTCGGAGTCCACGGTAACGGAAAGGGTGAACTTGTGAGAGCAACTACCGCATTGCGGTGTTTGCGAGGTTAACTTGGTAATTTGTGCGGATATCGACTGCTTTAGGTGTTCCGGATTAAGAGCACCTGAAACTTTGGGGCTGTAGTTGATGAATATTACTTGAAAATGGCACGGGAACATCAACGGAATCGATTCAACGTCGTTCGCGACCGAATCGATGTCCTCGAACGGCAACGGCGAGCGGTAGATTTCAACTGATTTCCACAGCAACGGAAAACCTGTGATTTTTTAAAAAAAAAACGATAAATAAAATCGGAAAAGGTCAACAGTTATAAGTAAAATATTGACTAATAGAGAGCGAGAAGAAGCAAATGAGAGGGAGACCTAGAATGAAGGAGAGGAGGACTGTGCAAGTGAGGAGGAGGCGTTTTAAACCGGGTTCAGTTGTGCGCATCGTTTTCGGGTCGAACTCTGGTGCGGCCTCGTGCGGCTGCGATGGAGCCTCGTCGAGATTTGGAGGTGATTCTGAGATTTCCGCCATTTCTAACGACCGGGTTCTGATAAAAGTCTGTCCTATTAGTCCAAGCTTTTGGTTAGACATCCGAATCAAAACGGTCATAAAAATTTGGCTTAATACCCCCTTTTGGCCCTCCAGTTTGGTCACCACTTTGATTTTAGCCATTCTGTTTTTAATTTTTTTTTATTTTGTACCCTAATTTGGTAACAATTAAGTATTTTCACCCACCAACCTATTTTGACGGGTAAAATTGTTGACATGCTTGTTGTTTGACACATATTAACTTTTCATTTGGTAATTTTCTTTCCAACAAAACCCCCAAATCAAACCACCCGAATAAAAAAAACCGATTTTTGAGCCGATGTAGAACTCGAAAAAAATTTAAGAAGGCAAAAGCAAACAACTAAAATGAAGCGCCCTGACCCGTATTTACCATACACAGTAAACACGTGCCGAAACTATTCTTATTGATAGAACAGGCAGTACATCTCGGAAATGCAATACAATAGCAAACTGTATATTACAACTGTCACCCATACCCGGGGACCATTATTCAATCCAACCACAATACTCAACAGCAGCAGCATAATCTAGTATAAACAGCATCATAAGCAATATAGGTAAGCAGCAACACAGCAACATATATAACACAGCAACGAAAGACTTATATGCAGATGCAGCGGAGGTATGGATCCGGAGTCAGGTGGAGAAGAAAGCAGCAGCCAACGAACGTCGTACCTGAACTACGAAACAACTTAACCTACGGGATGAAACCCCGCAGGCGAGGGGTGAGTCCGAAGTGCTCACCGACCAAGGATAAATAGAGATATGCAGGCAACCATAATACTTTCGAAGTAAATACAGGCAAAGACAACACAAAGAATCTACCATAACACGACTGAGCCAAGACCAAAAGAATATTTATTATTATTACCAATTTTATGTTCCAGGCCCCTGTCACTGGACAAGCTAGGGTCGTATCTGGTTATTAACTAATTCCGGATGCCAGGGCAAACACAATCTGGGATCAACATCCCCAATAACCAAATCAAACCGGCCATGACACCACAGAACTAGCCTCTAACCATCTAGTCGTACCACTACTTTCCACGTGACAATTAAATCTTCATCTCAAATTCAATTCCAATTCCATTTTCAATACTCATTATTCTTTCCTCAATTATCCACATTTACAAATTCATCATCATTCTCAACACAATATTCACAAACCAATATCACAGTCTAACAACAACAACACCATAGCAGACAAGTATCCAACAAATACCATCTCAGCAGTTCAATCAAACAACAAAAACACACACAGTATTACGGGCACATATCTAAGGTTATCCATCTTCACCTTAGCCGATTATCAATTTTGGAAATGCCCAACAGACTCCAAGTCCGGCTCCATAGGTAACTGCTCTTTATCAGCTCCTATATCAAACAAATAATATACACATATAAGATGTTATGCAGATGCCATGCTAATACTGTATGCCGTAAAATTAAAATACTGAGTCGACTCGGTACTGCCTCGGGTTATTTCCATTATCATCATAATTCACCATTTAATATCCATGTGTCAAAAATATACCATTCTTATACCCGGTTACTATTCCGGTATAATACTTACTTGATAATACCCTTTCTAAAATTATTTCCTCAAAGTAATTATTTTTCCACAGTAAATCAAAGTAAATAAATTATTTTTTAATCCCCATATTATTCCTAGAATTATCACTCTTCTCCAGAATTATATTTATTTTCCAAAGTTATTCCCTTTTTATATTTTTTTCCAGAATTTATTCTTTCTCTCTTTTTCTTTCTTTTTTTTTTACTGGACTGGGCCAAACAGTGTCAGCCCAGACCCACCAAATAGGCCCATCCTAGACCCCAAATAGGAGCCCAGGTAGCAGCCCATGCGGTAGGCCCAGGTGACCAGCCCATCTCAAGTCAACCCGGCCCCAAAGCTTAAGCCCAGGTCAACCCAGACCCAAGCTACAACCCGGTTGAGACAATGGGTCAGCCCGACCCGAGGTCACAACCCGACACGTGTAACGGGTTGCAGCTCACCTTGGAGGCTGCGGCGGTGACAGCGAATCGAGGAGAAGACAGCTCGGGTCGGAGGCGCAACGGACAGCGGTGCAACACGGCTGGCGGGACGACACAGGAAGAGGCGAAGGGAGGCGGCGATGTCACAGGCTTCGTCGTGTCGCGGGTCGTTGTCGGCTGCGGTGGTCGTGGCGGCGTCGATCTGCAACATGAAGGAAGGCGAGGCGGACAGCGCGACGCGAAGGAGGAGACAACGACGCTGTTGTGCTTCGAGAAGGCGGCGGCGTCACTGGCCGTGAAGAGGAAATGAGTCCGACGAGTCGTCTCGGCCGGCGGCTGTGCTGCTATCCTGGCGCGATGGCGACGGCTCGGGTCGTAGCGGCTAGGAGCGAGGGAGGGGAGGAGGAAACAAGGAGAAGGTGGCGAGGTGGTGGCTCGGCCGGTGGAGGTCTCGGGTTGGGGTGGTGGTTCACGGGAAGAGAAAGGAAGAAGGAAAGGAAGAGGGTGGTGTGTGGTGGTTGCCCAAAATGGCAACGTTTGCTGGTGTGGGTGTGTGTGTTGTTTTTTTTTTCCTTTTCTTTTCTTTCCTTTTGCAGGTTTGAGTTTTACAGTAGGAGGTTTGCTAGTGAGGCTTTGCAGAAGAGAGGATGAAAATGAAGGCTGTGTGCATGGTAAGGCAGAAGAAACACAGGTAAGGCATACAAGACTGGTGAAGCACGGGCAAAACACTGGTAAGGCACGGGTAGCACAATCTGCTCACTGGCTTCACAGTGGAAGGCAACTGCAAAACTCAACACTGTACAGCATGTGAGGCGGGTTCTTTCCGGACCAGAAAATAACCATTATACCCCTTGACTTTATTTCTATTCCGATAACTCGAGGTTGAACCTAACTTTTCTGAAGATTCTTGGACCCGAAAAATTCCAACTTTGGTCCGAAAAATCCGTAGAAAAATCCCGAACGTGGGACAGGGCTCGGTTTCGGAATCCGATGTACAAGTTACCATAAATTAATTACCCAAGATTAATTTTAATGGTAAATAACTGTGTAAAAACTTTTTACGGTACCGGTAAAAATTCTAAAATTACCCGGGCTGTTACGGCCTACCCACCTTAAAATAATTTCATCCTCGAAATTCACTTTGATGCTAAAAACAGGTGCGGCTATTGAGAACGCATGTGCTCCTCAACTTCCCATGTAGACTCGTTCATAGAGTGCTTGCTCCACTTAACCTTTACCATCGGAATAACTTGGTTTCTCAATTGTCTGACCTCTCGGGCAAGAATCTGCTCTGGAAACTCTGTATACGTAAGATCCTCTACGACTTCAACATCTGCTATACTAACCACATGGCTCGGATCTGATCTGTACCTCCTCAACATAGAAACATGGAACACATCATGAATCCGTGACAACTCCTCTGGTAAGGACAATCTGTACGCCAAGGGTCCAACCCTTTCCACGATCTCATATGGCCCAATGTACCTGGGACTCAGCTTCCCTCTTTTCCCGAATCTGATAACACCCTTCCAAGGCGCAACTCAGAGGAAAACTTTTTCTCCCACTTGGTACTCCATCTCACGACGATGTTTGTCAGCATAACTCTTTTGTCGGTCCTGTGCTGCTCTCATACTCTACTTAACTGTCTGAATCTTATCAACTGTCTGCTTAACCAAATATGGACCCACAATCAAACGGAGACCTTCTTCATCCCAACATACTGGACTTTGGCACTTCCTTCCGTGAAGAGCTTCAAACGGTGGCATGCCAATACTGGAATGAAAACTGTTGTTGTAGGCGAACTCCGCCAAAGGCAAATACTGATCCCAACTCCCACTGAAATTAAGAGCACAAGCCCTTAACATGTCCTCCAATGTCTGAATAGTCCTCTCTGACTGTTCGTCTGTCTAAGGATGAAATGCGGTACTGAAACTCAACTTCGTTCCCAAAGCTGCTTGCAGACTCTTCTAAAATCGCAATGTGAATCTCGGATCTCTGTCTGAGACTATGGACTTAGGGATTCCATGTAGTCTCACGATCTCTGTAACATACTGCTTCGCCAACTTGTCCAGGGTGTCTGTCTGTCGGATGGGGAGAAAGTGAGCTGATTTTGTATGTCGGCCAACGATAACCCAGATAGCATCATGCTGTCTCCGAGTCAACGGTAATCCGACCACAAAATCCATAGTGATCATCTCCCATTTCCACTCTGGCACTGTCAAAGATCTCAACTTTCCCGCTGGAGCCTGATGCTCGTCTTTCACTTGCTGACAGGTGATATACTTAGCAACATACTCGGCTACATCTTTCTTCATGCGCGGCCACCAGAAATGACTCCTCAAATTCTGATACATCTTGGTGCTTCCAGGGTGCATAGCATACGGCGTCATATGTCCTTCCTCCAAAATCTGACTGCGTAGGTCACCAACACTGGGTACACATAGGCATTTCCCCAGCATCAATGCACTATCCTCAGCTATGTGAAACTTGTCTTCTTTTCCACTGCGGACTGCTTCCTTCAGCTTGATCAAGTCGGGATCTCCATCTTGTAGTTCCACAATCTAGCCTCTCAGGTTAGACTTGACTTCAATATGGGTCAACAAAGCTCCTGTCTCATCAACTAACAAATCAACTCCCATCTTCCTTAGCTCGATCAGAGAGGATACCGAGTAGTTCGTGGAAGCATCTTCTGGTTGTCTCCGGCTCAAAGCATCTGCTACAACATTAGCTTTTCCAGGGTGATACTCAATAGTACATTCATAATCATTCAGCAACTCAACCCAACGTCTTTATCGCAGGTTAAGTTCCTTCTGAGTCATGATGTACTTGAGACTCTTATGATCTGTGAAAATCCGGCATCTCTCACCGAACAGGTAATGTCGCCAAATCTTCAAAGCAAAGATCACTGCGGCCATCTCTAGATCATGTGTCGGGTGGTTCTTCTTATGTGGTCTCAACTGTCTCGAAGTATAGGCAGTCACTCAACCCTCTTGCATAAGAACTACTCCCAAACCAAGACTTGATGCATCACAGAACAACACGTACTCCACTCCTGGCCTAGGTACTATCAAGACTGGTGCTGATGTCAACTTCTTCTTCAGTGCATCAAAACTCTTCTGGCAGGCATCACTCCATACAAAGGCTTGATCTTTCCTCAACAGCTTGGTCATAGGACTGGCTATCAAGGAAAAACCCTCGATGAATCTCCGGTAATATCCTACAAGGCCAAGAAAACTTCTGACTTCGGGTACCGTCTTGGGTGACTCCCATTCTAGAACAGCTCTTACTTTGGCAAGGTCAACTTTAATCCCATCCCAGGATATAACATGTCCAAGGAATGCAACCTCTTCAAGCCAAAACTCGCACTTACTGAACTTGGCATACAACTGTTTCTCTCGCAACCTCAGTAGTACTACCCTCAGGTGCTCTTCATGTTCTTCCTTGCTCTTGGAGTATATCAGAATATCGTCGATGAAGACTACCACAAACTTGTCCAAGAACTCGTTCAGGACCAAGTGCATCAAGCACATGAAAACTGCAGGTGCATTGGTCAAGCCGAAAGGAAGCACTGTGAACTCAAAATGACCATACCGAGTATGAAAGGCTGTCTTCGGTATGTCTTTCACTGCAATCTTGACCTGATGGTAGCCAGTCCTAAGATCAATCTTGGAAAATACAGTAGCTCCCTGTAACTGATCAAAGAGGTCATCAATCCTGGGAAGCGGGTACTTGTTCTTCACTGTCACTTTGTTCAACTGTCGGTAGTCCACACACATACGCAAACTACCATCCTTCTTCTTAACAAACAACACTGGTGATCCCCAAGGTGATGTACTAGGCCTGATGAATCCCTTCTCAAGCAGCTCATCTAACTGTTTCTTCAACTCTTGGAGTTCTATCGGTGCCATCCGATATGGTGCCATCGAGATAGGTGTCACTCCCGGTATCAGATCGATGGTGTACTCAACTTCCCTGTCAGGTGGTAATCCTGGTAGATCCTCCGGAAACACATCTGAAAACTCCCTCACAACTGTGATGTCCCCCAAAACTGGAGTCTGAACTTCTTCGCCTTTGACATGTGTCAGCAAGGCATCTGGACCGTGCGGCTTCATTTCATAATCTTGATTAGCAGAGATACTACATGTAGCAGCAGCTCTCCCAATACCTGTCAACAAAACTTTTTGCCCACCATCGGATGTCAACAGCACTTCCTTGGTTCGACAGTTTACCATAGCACTGTACCTGGACAACCAATCCATCCCCAGAATAATATCGAAACCTCCCATGTTCATCACAACCAACCGTGCAAGAAAAACTTTGCTATCGTACGAAAGCGAAATGTCTCTACACACATGGGTTAACCTGACCACTATACCTGCAGGTAACATAACCCTCATCGGACAAGTTAAACTCTCTTCCATACAGTTATGTTGTGTTGCAAAATTTTGCGCGACAAATGAATGCGTAGCACCAGGATTAATCAAAGTATAAGCAATGCTACCAAAGACTGTAAAAGTACCTACTATAACATCCGCATTCTCTGGATCCTCTTCAGCGGTGATCACAAATGCTCTCGGCATTGCTGCACTCTGATTCATGACTGACTGGGTTCTAGCAAGAACAGCTCCACGTCCTCGGCCTCGGCCAACTCCAGAACCATTATAAACACTAGCAACTGAAGCTTGCACTGTCTGAGCAGGTGCCATACCTCCAGATCTTCCCAACTTGGGACAAAAATATCGGTAGTGCCCAACTTCGTTACACTCATAGCACCTCACTTGAGACAGAAGAAGTCTCGGGCGAGTATTACCAGACGAAGTCCCTCCAGACTGAGTCCAAGAACTGCCTCGGTTGTAGGTTTTGTTGTTCCATCCACGTCCCTGGCTTACTGGCATGAATCGGCTCTATCCATATCCTGACCGGTTCGCTGGTGTCTGGAACCTCTTATTCTGTCCCCCAGAACTCTATGCAGCTTGCCTCTTACGGATCTTCTATTGCTCTCTCTCATTGCCCAACCAGATAATCTCGGCTTTGAAGGCATCTGATAACATGTCCTGGTAAGTCTCGTAAACCTTGCACCCCATGACTGTCTGGATACCAGATTGAAGACCATCCCAGAAACGTTTACATCTGGCCTCCGGAGTAGACACAAACTCACTGGCGTAGATGGACAGGCGGTTGAACTTGATCTCATACTCATTGACCGTCTGTTCTGCCCCCTACTCCAGTCCTAGAAACTCTCGTCTCAGCTGGTCCTAGTATGCCTTAGAAACAAACTTCCTTCAGAACATCTCCATGAACTGATTCCATGGCATAGTGATAAGTGTCGGCAGGTCACTGGTTGTAGACTCCCACCAATCAACGGCATCTCCTCTAAACATAGCAGCACCATATCTGGCCCACTTGTCATTCCTGCACGTTAGTTTCAACATAACCCTGTTCATCTATCTGAGCCACTGATCAGCATCCTGTGGTGTAGTAACACCGGTGAAAATCTCTGCCCCAAGCTTCTCCAGCTTTGTATACACTGGATCCTTGACTGGTCCCTAGTTTTCTTGTTCTCGAGCTTCCATGGCATCAATACGAGCATCTCTGGCATCTTGCCTTCGCAGAATCTGAGTTACCACGTTTAACATCTGCGTAGGATCTCCCAAAGGAACAATCGGAGGGTGTTCAAGACCTCCCGTAACTTGCTGCGGTTGATCCACCGATACCTGATCGTCATCTAGGTGAACTCCAGCATGCTGATTCCCTCCAACCGGATCCATTTGTCTTACTTATATGAGAATGTATATGCATGCATATTATATCATGTCGTTACAGATCTTATGCACAAACAAGCAGTCATGCAATCACAGTTATGTCCCTAATGACCTATCGCCTACTTCGCTACCAAAATGAAGCGCCCCGACCCGTATTTACCATACACAGTAAACACGTGCAGAAACTATTCTTATTGATAAAACAAACAGTACATCTCGGAAATGCAATACAACAGCAAACTGTATATTACAACTGCCACCTATACCCGGGGACCATTATTCAATCCACACACAATACTCAACAGCAACAACATAATCTAGTATAAACAGCATCATAAGCAATATAGGTAAGTAGCAATCCAGCAATATATATAACACAACAGCGGAAGACTTATATGCACATGCAGCGGAGGTATGGATCCGGAGTCAGGTGGAGAAGAAAGCAGCAGCCATCGAACGTCGTACTTGAACTACGAAACAACTTAACCTACAGAATGAAACCCCGCAGGCAAGGGGTGAGTCCGAAGTGCTCACCGACCAAGGATAAACAGAGATATGCAGACAACCATAATACTTTCGAAGTAAATACAGGCAAAGACAACACAAAGAATCTACCATAACACGACTGAGCCAAGACCAAAAGAATATTTATTATTATTACCAATTTTATCTTCCGGGCTCCTGTCACTGGACAAGCTAGGGTCGTACCTGGTTATTAACTAATTTTGAAAGCCAGGCCAAACACAATCCGGGATCAACATCCCAATATCCAAATCATCTGGGATCAACATCCCCAATAACCAAACCAAACCGGCCATGACACTACAGAACTAGCCTCTAACTATCTAGTCGTACCATTACTTTCCACGTGACAATTAGATCATCATCTCAAATTCAATTCCAATTCCATTTTCAATACTCATTATCCTTTCCTCAATTATCCAGATTTACCAATTCATCATCAATCTCAACATAATAGTCCCAAACCAATATCACAGTCTAACAACAACAACAACAACAACACCATAGCAGACAAGTATCCAACAAATACCATCTCAGCAATTCAATCGAACAACAAAAATATACACAGTACTACGAGCACATATCCAAGGTTATCCATCCTCACCTTAGCCGATTATCAATTTTGGAAATGCCCAACAGACTCCAAGTCCGACTCCACAGGTAACTGCTTGTTATCAGCTCCTATATCAAACAAATAATATGCACATATAAGATGTTATGCAGATGCCATGCTAATACTGTATGCCGTAAAATTAAAATACTGAGTCGACTTGGTACTGCCTCGGGTTATTTCTATTATCATCATAATTTACCATTTAATATCCATGTGTCAAAAATATACCATTCTTATACCCGATTACTATTCCGGTATAATACTTACTTGATAATACCCTTTCCAAAATTATTTCCTCAAAGTAATTATTTTTCCACAATAAATCGAAGTAAATAAATTATTTTTTAATTCCCATATTATTCCTAGAATTATCACTCTTCTCCAGAATTATATTTATTTTCCAAAGTTATTCCCTTTTTATATTTTTTTTCCAAATTTTATTCTTTTTCTCTTTTTCTTTCTTTTTTTTTACTGGACTAGGCCAAACAGTGTCAGCCGAGACCCACCAAATAGGCCCATCCTAGACCCCAAACAGGAGCTCAGGTAGCAGCCCATGCGGCGGGCCCAGGTGACCAGCCCATCTCAAGTCAACCCGACCCCAAAGCTTAAGCCCAGGTCAACCCAGACCCAAGCTACAACCCGGTTGAGACAACGGGTCAGCTCGACCCGAGGTCACAACCCGACGCGTGTAACGGGTCGCAGCTCACCTTGGAGGCTGCGGCGGTGACAGCGAATCGAGGAGAAGACAGCTTGGTCGGAGGCGCGACGGACGGCGGTGCAACACGGTTGGCGTGACGATGCAGGCACAGGCGAAGGGAGGCGGCAACGTCACAGGCTTCGTTGCGTCGCGGGTCGTCGTCGGCTGCGGTGGTCGTGGCAACATCGATCTACAACGGGAAGGAAGGCGAGGCAGACAGCGCGACGCGAAGGAGGAGATGACGACGCTGCTGTACTTTGAGAAGGCGGCAGCGTCACTGGCTGTGGAGAGGAAATGAGTCCGACGAGTCGTCTCGGCCGGCGGCTGTGCTGCTATCCTGGCGCGACGGCGACGGCTCGGGTCGCAGCGGCTAGGAGCGAGGGAGGGGAGGAGGAAACAAGAAGAAGGTGGCAAGGTGGTGGCTCGGCCGGTGGAGGTCTCGGGTTGGGATGGTGGTTCACGGGAAGGGAAAGGAAGAAGGAAAGGAAGAGGGTGGTGTGTGGTGGTTGCCCAAAACGGCAACGTTTGCTGGTGTGGGTGTGTGTGTCGTTTTTTTTCATTTCTTTTCTTTCCTTTTGCAGGTTTGAGTTTTGCAGTAGGAGGTTTGCTAGTGAGGCTTTGCAGAAGAGAGGATGAAAATGAAGGTTGTGTGCATGGTGAGGCAGAAGAAACAAAGGTAAGGCATGCAAGACTGGTGAAGCACGGGCAAAACACTGGTAAGGCACGGGTAGCACAATCTGCTCACAGGCTTCACACTGGAAGGCGGCTGCAAAACTCAACACTATGCAGCATGTGAGGCGGGTTCTGTCCGGACCAGAAAATAACCATTATACCCCCATGACTTTATTTCTAGTCCGATAACTCGAGGTTGAGCTTGACTTTTCTGAAGATTCCTGGACCCGAAAAATTCCAACTTTGGTCCGAAAAATCCGTAGAAAAATCCCGAACGTGGGACAGGGCTCGGTTTCGGAATCCGATGTACAAGTTACCATAAATTAATTACCCAAGATTAATTTTAATGGTAAATAACTGTGTAAAAACTTTTACGGTACCGGTAAAAACGCAAAAATTACCCGGGCTGTTACAGAGGGATAAATTTTTATACGGAAAACCAAAACTTCCTACGCCTATACTTTTTAAAATTAAATAAAGAAATAAGAATAAAGAAAAGAATATATACAAACAAGGAATTGCAGAGAGAAAAAAAATTACGGATGACTATTTATACTGGAAAACTGTAAAATAAAAATTAAAATACTAAAATATTTTGGTTTGTTTATAAGGAATTAGCAGGAATAAAATAATTTTTTGATATTTTAATTTTTATTTTCGCCAATCTCAGTTTTTTCATTTATTTTTTATCGACTTTCCAGTACAAATAGTCATCTTTACTTTTTTTTCTCGGTGATTCCTTATTCGTCTGATATTCTTTGCTTCATTCTTGCTTTTGTATTCTTTTCTATTTTTAAATTATTTATTAATTTTTAAAAATTTTGTATAAGATTCTACATATTTTTATTATTTTAATATTTAATATTTTAATTTTCTTTTTTGCCAATTCAATTTGCCCTTTTTTTTTATCGACTTTCCAGTATAAATAGTCATCCATACTTTTTTTTTCTCTCGAAGATACGAACATTCTTTGCTTTACTCTTTTCTCTTTTTAAATTATTTATTCATTTTTTAGATTTTATATAAGACTCTACATGTTTTTATTTTTTTTTATTATTTTAATTTTTATTTCTTCGATCTTGATTTTTTATTTTTTATCGCTTTTCCAGTACAAATAGTCAGGCTACAACCTTTCACTCACCCAAAGCTTCCCAAGCTTTGAATGCAAAACCCCAAGTAAGATTAACCCCAATCCTACTCAAGAAAAAATTTTTCTAACAACACAAAGAGTAACTCATCCTTTGTTTACAATATCAAGCACAAAGATCTCTCAAGGTTGAAGTGCACTAAGCAAGTCTATATCTTACATGTAATCAATTGCTCTACTATCAAATGAAGGCAGGAAGTCTATTTATAAGCCCCAAATGCAAGTAGGTACTTAATTGCCATGAATCCTTAAGATAGACTTGCCGTTTACATATTTGTATAGAAGGCTCCTATACGAATTTGCATTGGAAGGTGCCTGGACTTTTTCTCCACTTCTAGTCGTTAGAACTTCAGCTCTTCTTCTCTTCTAGACTTGTCTTCTTATGATAATATGACAGAAAAATGTCCACAAATTCCTACTTTGTAGGCTCTTGAATCCCTTTGATTGGAGGTTTAACAAACCCACTAACTTGAAGTACAACACCCTTATCTTTTCATAATGGATGTATGTAGCTACAAACCCATCCATGTTGTGCTCCATCTTGTAGAAAAACGACAGCTATGTAGAGGCTCCTTATTTTTCTTGATTTCTAGTTTGGCTTTTGTGCAAAGGAAAAACAATGAGACTTTGAGGAGGAGATGAATAGTGACAAAAGAATAAATGCTTCATTTACAGCAACCAACTCGTGTGTGTTGCTTCAATGAAGACAGAAGTTGGTGCAACGGTCATAAAATACTCCACCTCAGCCAACAAATCAAATTTTTGAAGGAGTCAAAATTTTAACAAAACGAAGTGTTTAACAAATGGGCTAGAAATATGAAGTAAGTTTCATTTATAAAGAGGTTTGCTTAACCAAAAGAGCCCAGTTCACATAACAGGAGCCTTTGTTGTAAACAGTGGGCCTAAGGAAATAAAAGCCCAAAGCTTTGAAGAGATCCAAAACAAAACGTTTTATAGGGAGCAAACCGAAGTCCAAAAACAAAACCAGCCAAGGCTGTAACACAAATTTTTAGATGAACCAAAAACACAAGAGAGATGGAAAGAGATAATGAAGAGCAATCACAATTAACACAAGAACACAGCAATTTGGAGTGGTTCCCCCTAAAACCTATGGGTACATCCATTACTCAAGGCTCCCCCTTGAGATTTTCAAAATTCACTAACTAATTTCTTCAAAGGTGAAACCCAACCTTTACAAACCTAGCTTTTTAAGGCTCAAGCTACAACCTTTCAATCACCCAAAGCTTCCCAAGCTTTGAATACAAAACCCCAAGTAAGATTAATCCCAATCCTACACAAGAAAAGATTTTTCTAACAACACAAAGCGTAACTCATCCTTTGTTTACAATATCGAGCACAAAGATCTCTCAAGGTTGAAGTGCACTAAGCAAGTCTATATCTTACTTGTAATCAATTGCTACTATCAAATGAAGGTAGGAAGTCTATTTATATGCTCCAAATGCAAGTAGGTACTTAATTGCCAAGAATCCTTAAGATAGACTTGCCTTTTACATATTTGTATAGAAGGCTCCTATACGAATTTGCACTGGAAGGTGCTTGGACTTTTTCTCCACTTCTAGCCGTTAGAACTTCTCATAATATGACAGAAAAACGTCCACAAATTCCTCCTTTGTAAGTTCTTGAAACCCTTTGATTGGAGGTTTAACAAACCTACTAACTTGAAGTACAACACCCTTATCTTTTCATAATGGATGTATGTAGTCACAAACCCATCCATGTTGTGCTCCATCTTGTAGAAAAATAACAGCTATGTAGAGGCTCCTTATTTTTCTTGATTTCTAGTTTGGCTTTTGTGCAAAGGAAAAAATAATGAGACTTTGAGGAGGAGATAAATAGTGACAAAAGAACAAATGCTTCATTTACAGCAACCAACTCGTGCGTGTTGCTTCAATGATGATAGAAGTTGGTGCAACGGTCATAAAATACTCCACGTCAGCCAACAAATCAGATTTTTGAAGGAGTCCAAATTTTAACAAAACGAAATGTTTAACAAATGGGCTGGAAAGATGAAATAGGTTTCATTTATAAAGAGGCTCACTAAACTAAAAGAGCCCAATTCACATAACAGGAGCCTTTGTTGTATACGGTGGGCCTAAGGAAATAAAAGCCCAAAGCTTTGAAGAGATCCAAAACAAAAAATTTTACAGGGAACAAACCGAAGTCCAAAAACAAAACTAGCCAACGTTCCTAATTTGCCAAAAACAAATACTAATAAAAAAACTAATTATAATTTAAATGCGATAAATGCAAGGGAACAATAATTCTTTGCTTTATCCTTTTTTTCTCTTTTAAAATTATTTATTCATTTTCTAGATTTTATATAATATTCTAAATATTTTATTTTTATTTCCTTCGACCTCAGTTTTTTTTATTTTTTATCGACTTTCCAGTATAATTAGTCATCTATACTTTTTTTCCTTCGCTAATTCCTTGTTCGTCTGATATTCTTTGCTTTATTCTTTTTTTATTTTCTCATATAAAATTATTTATTCTTTTTTAAAATATTTTATATAAGATTTTACATTTTTTAATTATTTTTATTATTGTTTAAATTTTTATTTTTATTTTCACCAATCTTATTTTTTCTTTTTATTTTTTATTGTCTTTCCAGTATAAATAGCCATTCGTACTTTCTTTTTTCACACGGTGATTCCTTGTTCGTCTGATATTGTTTTCTTTATTGTTTTTTTTTGTTTGATTTTAAAAGCATAGACGTAGGAAGTTTTGGTTTTCAGTTTAAAAAGTCACATTTGTAGTTGTTTATTTTTGCCTTCTTAAATTTTTCCTGGTTCTACATCAGGTCATAAATCAATTTTTTGGTTCGGGTAGTTTGGTTTTGGAGTTTTGTAGGGAAGAAAATTGTCAAATCAAAAGTTAACATGTGTCAAATAACCTACATGTCAGCAATTTTACCAGTTAGAATAGGTTAGTGGGTGAAAACACCTAATCATGTCCAAACTAGGATGCAAAATAAAAAAATTAAAAATTAAGTGGTTAAAATAAAGTGATTGTCAAACTAAGGGGCCAAAAGAGGTATTAAGCCTAAAATTTTTAATTGTTTCGACCCGTGGGTGTAAATCAAATGCGGCTTTGGTATAAGGAATTCGGATATAAACCGACTGGGACCAACCCGAATCAGAGGCAGAATATTAAAGCTACGCATTTTACCCACCTAATTTTGTTTTAAAAACACTTAGATACCTCAACTAGAAAAAAAAATCGTATTTTATCACTTCAAGTTTATTATCTAAAATTATTAGTATTCGAGAATGAAACTAAATTTTAGTTCAACCAGTTTATTAGTGAAGGGTGTAGATGATGACGGACTCGTTGAGGCCATTCAAAATGATACTTCTTTTTCTATAAAAACTATATTATAAAGTACAATGGAAACGTCAATATAAAGTCATTCAGAATGTTGTCTCATCCTTTGCTTCACCTCTTATCGAGTTTCGGAAGAAGGTGTGGTCTCTTCCTCTACAGAATAAAGTTTTATGGCGTTTATTCTATGATGTTTTTGTCTTTTAAAGCAAAATTTATAGAAGAGGAAGATCATTCCAGAATGTGGGTGCTTATTGTGTGGTGCACCAGAGGAGTCTACTTTCATGCTATTTTTGTAAACGGGTGAAATCATTATGGTTTCACCACTTGGATAAGTATTATCTATTGAGGGATAACAGTCATTGCTTGTCTGTTTTTCTCCCCGATTTTCCAAGGAATGTTGAGGCTAAGTTATGAGGTGAATTAATCTTGAGGGTCTGGAATGTTTGACATCAACGTAATTTAGCAGTATTCCAGAATGTTATTACTTCGATGGAGTTGATTATATCTACATGACATAGAGAATGTTGAGTTAGTGCACAGGTTGATTGGTGGGGCGGTTGGAAAATTTTCATCAATCTATGCCAAGATGTTGCCCGCCTATGCAGGGCTATTACAAACTTGATGTGGATGATGCAATGAAGTATGAAGATAATAATGTAAAATTAGGCCTTGGTGCTATTATTTGGGACCAGGAGGGTGTTAAACATCAACACCAATTAAGATTAAGTCTAGGTAGTTACAATTTAGATTTGATCTTGGTAGTTATTATTATCTAGTCAAAGAATAGGATTTAGTTATCTAGATTAAATCTTAGGGTGTGTTTGGGAGTGTTTTCAGTTTTCAGTTCTTTGAGAATTGTTGTGAAAATTAATAATAGAAAAGTGTTTTGAAGGTGTTTTAAGAAGTAAAAATCCGTTTGGTATCCTGCACTTTCTGCACCATTCCTCAAAAATCCCCATCATCGCCGCCAACAACAATGAAACGGCCGTATCCCAAAATATCGAATTAAAATAATTAAAACATGTGAAAAGACCAAAATGTCCTTCTATCCAGGATACGATTTCATCAACATGATCATCAATTAATCATACAAAAAAAATAATACAATAGGAATATGCATCGGAAGACAAATACATAAGAAACATGAATATAATGCACTCTATGGATCCGACCCGACGAGAGGAAAACACCGCCAGCTGCTGATACGCACTCTTGATCATCGATCAGTTAACCTGTAAAAGTCTGTGAGGGGGTGAGACCAACCACTGTCTCACCATAAATAAATAAACCAAAGTATATATTTACAAGTCAACTACAACCACATCGAAACCTGGCAATCACTGCCACTGTGCACAAAACAAGCCGCCGTGCACAACATAGGTTTATCTGTGATTATTATGCTTAATTGGATTATCAGAGATGAGTGTTTAATATCAGTAAATATCTTATCATGGTTTGAGTATTTTATTATTCAGGGCCCCCTACTGTGAGTCAAGTCTCGGTAGCGTATCTGGCCAGAACCGGGTGTGAAAACCCAAATGTCGCACCTCAGAAGGGGTAGATTCTGAGGCATAAAAACCACCGATAAACCTCAAGTGGCCGCTAGCTCCCTGAGGGTGCGCTCAGACACACCTAACTGGTGCAAGTCTTCCAGGGGTGCACCTACCTTCCCCTAGGTAACCATGCGAAACCGCACAAAGTGACCCGAGGGTACCCAGCCTTCCCTCGGGCTACCGGTCAACTTCATAGTAGAATTAAGTATTTTATCCTCAGTTATTCTTATACAGTTTTGTGTACCATACATTATGTTTATCCTGGGATATGTGAACTTTGTGTATTATTCTCGTATCCGGGCCTTCGGCCCATAACCTCACACTATCCCAAAACATAATCACATGTTACAATCCATAACAAATTCCTCATGCGTAATTTAGGCATGTGAAAGCAAACCGGCACACAATCTCAATCACAGCAAATTATAATTGCAATACACCGTGCAAACAAAACAGTAGCACAACAAGCACACATGCAAACAACATTCAGCCAACAAGAATTCACGTGACAATTTCTATAATCGTTTATAATTCCGAGTATTGTAGGCAGTAAAGCGTACAAAGGTTTATATGTCCTCATCTTGGCCATAATAATTGCCTCGGAACTGAAGCCTCGTTCCGCCTCAGCATTCCTATATTCATAACACAATACAACACTTAAGGTTCACATCAACTACGGTGAGTGGATATGCTAATCCCGTGACTATAACGATATATCATCTTTACTCCTTAAACCCGATTAAACAAATCATGGGTCTAAGCCCGTCCAATCCTATAATCTTAGCCCGAGACTAAAAGACCACTTAAATTAAATCATTAGGTTTTACCTTCCCTTGGGCCTAAGGTCCATATCAATGAAAGTTATTAGGCCTAAAGCCCATACCATATCCATGAATCATATAGAGTTCTTGATCCTGGGCCCGGCCCGTCACAAGAATCGTGATATACCAAATTCCCGAGCCCAGTCTTTCCGGCCTAAATGTTCTATCCGCGTCGGTGAGATTCCGGCCACGCTATCACTCAACTCGCACATACTCGATTTCCACTATTTCCATTTTATTTTAATACAGTAATCAATTCTATTACACTACATGATATGCTCGCAAATTAAAACATACAACATCGTCCAGAAAATACCGTTCAATGACGGGTTCCCGATGCTCGCCAGAACAGTAATTGTTGCCGGATTCCGGTCAATCCTCGCCGGAATAGTGACTGTGACACCGGAAAATCCTCCACGGCCCGGAAAACGATCCCCGAACTGTGCAAGACCCGAACATCAACAAAAAGGACATTCAACAAGACTAACAACAAACACAGAGCAACAACACAAAGGAATGAATTAGGATGTCGAATCCATATCGAAAAATAGGATATGTCCTGTCCGGATCAAAAATCCAGTAACCTGAACCCGACTCTAAGTCTCGGATCTACCACTGGAAGCCCCTCACTGCCATCGACCAGAAACCTGAGCCCACCAACTACACTGCCCGGCGCCAACCACTCCACCAACAACACAAACACACAACACGCAGCCAACCCGAGCCATGCCCGCCGCCCGACGACACAGTAGCTACCAAGCTGACCCATCCCCTCACAACAAAACACAGAACCCATACTGAATTAAGCCTCAATCTACAAGAAGAAAAAGAAAGGAAGAGGAGGAGAAAAAGAAACGGCAGCACGTCACTTACCGAGCGACGGCAACACGACCCCACCTCGGCTTCTCCGCCCGAGGCTTTGCCTAGTTCACCACCTGGTATTGGGAGAGAAATACGAGGGTAAGAGGAGGACGAAGGGTGGCAACAGCCTTCTGGGCCGACGGCGTGGAGACAAGGGCGAAGAAGAGAGGAAGAGAAAGAATGGTGGCGGCGGTTTGTTTTCAAAGAAAAGAGAAAACAACGTGGAGAGGGAGAGGAAGAAAATGGAAGAGAAAGGAGAAGAAGAAAAGAAGAGGGGCGGCCGAAACGGGAGGAAGAGAAGTGGGAGAGAGAAACAAAAGAAAAGAAAAGAGAAGGGAAGTTAGGGTTTTGGCCAGCCAAGACCAAAACGGCATCGTTTTGGTCTTTAGCATGGTCAATCCACCTTGCTGGTCAACGCGACAGCTTCTCTATATTATTATTATTATTATTATTTCCTTTCTTGTCATCAAAACGACATAGTTTCGACCCAAACTACACTAAACCCCGCATCACACCCCGAGACACGCCTTATTCCAACGAAACCCGATCAAGTAAGAATACCAATATAAAATTAATATTTCCCAAGGATAATAAATAATTTCCTTGACCGAAAATCCAGAAATTCTGCAAGGGTAAAATTAGAAATAAAATTTCAAAAATTCTGAAAACTTTATAGAAATTAATAACCAAAAATCTGGGACGTTACAGTTCTACGCCACTTAACAAAATTTCGTCCTCGAAATTTACATAATAAGTCAAGCAGCCAAGTACTTAACTGACACAAACAAGTATTATCCGGTATCAAAGTACCGTTGGCCGAAGCTACCAAGTAGAACCATCACATCCATCAGTCACATTTCCAAGCAAGAACTCCGAAATACCAAGTCAATCATCGACTTTAGCCAAACATGCTTCATTGAGCAATAGATCAAAGTACAGACGCAAGAGTCTTATCCAATCATCATCAACATTGTCAATACCAGAATCCATAAACCATTTCATTTATCATTACTCAACCAAATATATTAAATCTTTTAATCCATTAGGCATATCCTTAGAGAACCGAACCCAAAATTGTTACCTAAGTAACAAGATCATCACTCCCATCGTGAACACCTTAAAACACAAATTCCATAATCTATTTCTTGTTCTAAACCTCAAAGTAATTCCTTTATCACACTCCAATTCAGCCAAGATCGTGTATATCCCGGAACATACCTTATGCACTAGAACCCGATCATTACCGAAGTAACACAGTTACACCTCTATAACTTGGATTCCTCAAGACCCAAACATCCTTTCATAACTCATACTCATGAATCTATCTCTCAAACCATAATTACCACGATCATCACAATACCTTTGATAAAGAATCCAAATATTACAAGTTCATTCCAATACTTATCTTATCATACTCCAGACATTTAACTCACATCACTCAAGACAAGCTCACAAATCTAGCCTTATGACCCAAACATTATCAATATCCACATTTAACTCGTGAACCTAAACCTCAACAAGAGTAGTATAATCAAAACTTCCAATTACTTTACTATTAAAAGTCAAACCTCAATATGAACACACTATCGGCATCCTCAACCCGCATATAAGCGATAACTTCAACAACAATTCATGATCAAAACTCTTTAATCACAAACAACATCAATACCTTAAATCTCAACCAAGTTAAATACCCCAAGTACCATTGAAGGACATTTCCCCAAATATGCCATTGGGTCAACCTCAAATTAATTTCAAGAAGTTATCAGCTCGAACTCCCAACAGGATTAAATCCATATTGTAATTTCACAAATAAATTTAAATCCTCGAACTCAGCAAATCAGACCACAAATAACATGGTCACCAATTTTACAAGAATCATATCCACAAGCATCATATCAGATCATCTCTTGACTGATGTAACATCCAAAAGCAAACCGATGGTTCATACTTGTATTGGCCAGCTCCATTTCTGGAACTATCAGACATGTTACTATAGGAAAGCACCTTTCGGCAACAACCCAGGGAAAAGCAACAACAGTGTACTCACACAGTGAAGAAACATAAGCAAAGAATTAAGAGTTTACACCGACTCTGATAAAGCAGTGGACATTCCACAAAACAAACTTTGCAACAGCCTAAGCTGTAAAGGTAAACATGTCATTAAAACAATAGTACCGGGTCACTCCGACCCTCAACAGGTGCGTGTCCTCCACCGGATCCACAGTACGACTCACTATATGAATGCATATGACAATGCAATAGACGACTCAAAAAAAGGAGCAGACTCATGCACATAAAAGCACAAAACATATCCACACTTCCCCAAAGGATCTACTGCCTGCTCCGCTACCAACTGAAACGGCCGTATCCCAAAATATCCAATTAAAATAATTAAAACATGTGAAAAGACCAAAATTTCCTTCTACCCGGGATACGATTTCATCAACATGATCATCAATTAATCATACAAAAAATAATACAATAGGAATATGCAGCGGAAGACAAATACATAAGAAACATGAATATAATGCACTCTATGGATCCGACCCGACGAGAGGAAAACACCGCTACCTGCTGATACGCACTCCTGATCATCGATCAGTTAACCTGTAAAAGTCTTTGAAGGGGTGGGACCAACCACTGTCTCACCATAAACAAATAAACCATAGTATACATTTACAAGTCAACTAAAACCACATGAAAACACTACCACAGTGCACAAAACAAACCGCTGTGCACAAGACAGATTTATCTGTGGTTATTATGCTTAATTGGATTATCAGAGATGAGTGCTTATTATCATTAAATATCTTATCATGGTTTGAGTATTTTATTATTTAGGGCCCCCTACTGTGAGTCAAGTCTCGGTAGCGTATCTGGCCAGAACCGGGTGTGAAAACCCAAATGTCGCACCTCAGAAGGGGTAGAATCTGAGGCATAAAAACCACCGATAAACCTCAAGTGGCCGCTAGCTCCCTGAGGGTGTGCTCAGACACACCTAACTGGTGCAAGTCTTCCAGGGGTGCACCTACCTTCCCCTGGGTAACCATGCGAAACCGCACAAAGTGACCCGAGGGTACCCAACCTTCCCTCGGGCTACCGGTCAACTTCATAGTAGAATTAAGTATTTTATCCATAGTTATTCTTATACAGTTCTGTGTGCCATACATTATGTTTATCCTGGGATATGTGAACTTTGTGTATTATTTTCGTATCTGGGCCTTTGGCCTATAACCTCACACTATCCCAAAACATAATCACATGTTATAATCCATAACAAATTCCTCACGCGTAATTTAGGCATGTGAAAGCAAACCAGCACACAATCTCAGTCACAGCAAATTATAATTGCATTACACCGTGCAAACAAAGCAGTAGCAGAACAAGCACACATGCAAACTGCATTCAGCCAAGAAGAATTCACGTGTCAATTTCTATGATCGTTTATAATTCCAAGTATTGTAGGCAGTAAAGCGTACAAAGGTTTATATGTCCTCACCTTGGCCATAATAATTGCCTCGAAACTGAAGCCTCGTTCCGCCTCGGCATTCCTATATTCATAACACAATACAACACATAAGGTTCACATCAACTAAGGTGAGTGCATATTCTAATCCTGTGACTATAACGATATATCATCTTTACTCCTTAAATTCGATGAAACAAATCATGGGTCTAAGCCCGTCCATTCCTATAATCTTAGCCCGAGACTAAAAGACCACTTAAATTAAATCATTAGGTTTTACATTCCCCTGGGCCTAAGGTCTATATCCATGAAAGTTATTGGGCCTAAAGCCCATACCATATCCATGAATAGGGGAGAGCAAACGGTCGGTTCGGCACATACCGTGCCGATAAGGGATCGGTATGACTTTTTCGAGACCCTTTTTTCCGACCGATGTCGTGCCGCTATGCTCTCTATACCGATCGGCACTATGCCGATAAGTACCGACCTCGGTTCGGTAGAAATGAGGTTCTACCGATAGCAATAGAAGAGGCTACCGGAGCAAGAACGCAGCCGTCTGCAGCCATCGTCATCACCGTGCTTTGCTGGACCTGTATCGATTAGAGTGTTTGCTTGACTTTGCATCAGGGGCATCGCTGCTGAAGAACACACAAAGACTCATCATCAGGGGCAGATTTGAAAGGATCTAAGGCTACGCTGTGCCGCAGCCTGCAGGCGACGAGAGAGAACTGTAGCAAGCTCTCGGACGCCGTTGGAATTTCGCCGTAGAAGCAAAACCCAAAAGAACCACACCTCTGTGGCGCATCGCTGCTGAAGAACACGCAAAGAAGCATCGCTGTCCGCCGTCGATGCGATCGAGCCGCCAGGCTGAGAGGCACGCCAGAGGAGAGGCATCACTACCGTTGAAGCAATGATGGTGGGGTTGAGGCGGCGGTGTCGGTATTGGCTATACCGTTAACCGACGGTATAGCGCGCCTCCTGCCGAGAAGTGCTGCCCACCTTATCGGCTCGGCACCGTCGGAAGGGGTGGAGCTGAAACCCTACGATTTTCGTGCCGATGCCGGCGGTATTCAGTCGGTATCGACATGGCACAATCAGCATGGGTTTTTTGCTCACCCCTATCCATGAATCATATAGAGTTCTTGGGCCTGGGCCCGGCACGTCACAAGAATCGTGTTATACTAAATTCCCGAGCCCAGTCTTTTCGGCCTAAATGTTCTATCCGCGTCGGTGAGATTCCGGCCACGCTATCACTCAACTCGCCATAATCGGTTTCCACTATTTCCATTTTATTTTAATACATTAATTAATTCTATTACACTACATGATATGCTCGCAAATTAAAACATACAACATCGTCCAGAAAATACCGTTCAATGACGGGTTCCCGATGCCCGCCAGAACAGTAACTGTCGCCGGATTCCGGTCATTCCTCGCCGGAATAGTGACTGTGACACCAGAAAATCCTCCACGGCCCGGAAAATGATCCCCGAACTGTGCAAGACCCGAACATCAACAACAAGGAAATTCAACAACACTAACAACAAACACAGCGCAACAACACAAAGGAATGAATTAAGATGTCGAATCCTTATCGAAAAATAGGATCTGTCTTGTTCGGATCTAAAACCCAGTAACCTGAACCCGACTCTAAGTCTCGATCCACCACTGGAAGCCCCTCACTGCCATCGACCAGAAACCCGAGCCCACCAATTACACTGCCCGGCGCCAACCACTCCACCAACAACACAAGCACATAACACGCAGCCAACCCGAGCCACGCCCGCCGCCCGACGACACAGCAGCTACCAAGCCGACCCGCCCCCTCACAACAAAACACAAAACCCATACCGAATTAAGCCTCAATTTACAAGTAGAAAATGAGAAGATGAGGAGAAAAAGAAACGGCAGCACGTCACTTAACGCGACCCCACCTCGGCTTCTCCGCCCGAGGTTTTGCCCAATTCACCACCTGGTATCGGGAGAGAAATATGAGGGTAAGAGGAGGACGAAGGGTGGCAGCAGCCTTCTGGGCCGACAGCGTGGAGACAAGGGCGAAGAAGAGAGGAAGAGAAAGAATGGTGGCGGCTGTTTGTTTTCAAAGAAAAGAGAAAACAACGTGGAGAGGGAGAGGAAGAAAATGGAAGAGAAAAGAGAAGAAGAAAAGAAGAGGAGCGGCCGAAACAGGAGGAAGAGAAGTGGGAGAGAGAAACAAAAGAGAAGAAAAGAGAAGGGAAGTTAGGATCGTTTTGGTCTTGAGCATGGTCAACCCACCTTGCTGGTCAATGCGACAACTTCTCTATATTATTATTATTTTTATTATTATTTCCTTTCTTGTCATCAAAACGACGTAGTTTCGACCCAGACTACACTAAACCCCGCATCACACCCTGAGACATGCCTTATTCCAACGAAACCCGATCAAGTAAGAATACCAATATAAAATTAATATTTCCCAAGGATAATAAATAATTTCCTTGACCAAAAATCCAGAAATTCTGCAAAGGTAAAATTGGAAATAAAATTTCAAAAATTCTGAAAATTTCATAGAAATTAGTAACCAAAAATCCGGGGCGTTACAGTTCTACCCCACTTAACAAAATTTCGTCCTCGAAATTTACATAATAAGTCAAGCAGCCAAGCACTTAACTGACACAAACAAGTATTATCCGGTATCAAAGTACCGTTGGCCGAAACTACCAAGTAGAATCATCACGTCCATCAATAACATTTCCAAGCAAGAACTCCGATATACTAAGTCAATCATCGACTTTAGCCAAACATGCTTCATTGAGCAATAGATCAAAGTACAGTCGCAAGAGTCTTATCCAATCATCATCAACATTATCAATACCAGAATCCATAAACCAATTCATTTATCATTACTCAACCAAATACAATCAATCTTTTATTCCATTAGGCATATCCTTATATAACCGAACCCAAAATTGTTACCTAAGTAACAAGATCATCACTCTCATTGTGAACACCTTAAAACACAAATTCCATAATCTATTTCATGTTCTAAACCTCAAAGTATTTCCTTTATCACACTCCAATTCAGCCAAGATCGTGTATATCCCGGATCATACCATATGCACTAGAACCCGATCATTACCGAAGTAATATAGTTACACCTCTATAACTTGGATTCCTCAAGACCCAAACATCCTTTCATAACTCATACTCATGAATCTATCTCTCAAACCATAATTACCATGATCATCACAATACCTTTGATAAAGAACCCAAATATTACAAGTTCATTCCAACACTTATCCTATCATACTGCAGACATTTAACTCACATCACCCAAGACAAGCTCACAAATCTAGCCTTATGACCCAAACATTATCAATATCCACATTTAACTCGTGAACCTAAACCTCAACAAGAGTAGTATAATCAAAACTTCCAATTACATCACTGTTAAAAGTCAAACCTCAATATGAATACACTATCGGCATCCTCAACCCGCATATAAGCGATAACTTCAACAACAATTCATGATCAAAACTCTTTAATCACAAACATCATCACTACCTTAAATCCATATTGTAATTTCACAAATAAATTTAAATCCTCGAAGTCAGCAAATCAGACCACAAATAACATGGTCACCAACTTTACAAGAATCATATCCACAAGCATCATATCAGATCATCTCTTGACAGATGTAACATCCAAAAGCAAACCGATGGTTCATACTTGTATTGGCCAGTTCCATTTCTGGAACTATCAGACATGCTACTATATGAAAGCACATTTTGGCAACAACCCAGGGAAAAGCAACAACAGTGTACTCACACAGTTAAGAAACATAAGCAAAGAATCAAGAGTTTATGAAACGCCCTGACCCGTATTTACTAAGTATAGTAAATAGGTGCTAGAAATATTCTTATTACAGCAGCAGACAGTACATATGATCCAAAAACAGTACAAAGAAAACTCAAATACAGCATCTGTCACCCGATCCCGGGGACCATTATTATAGTCAATACACTCCAAGCCAATCATCAGCAGAAAATATATATATCACAGCGACAGAGGCAGAGCGACAGGGAAACACAGCCTCATAGACATAAGTTAACACACATAGCAGTTACATAGGCATATGATAATACAACAGCGAAATTCTGCAGCGGAGGTATGTATCCGGGGTCTGGTGGAGTAAAAACAGCAGCTGACCGAACCACGCACCTGTACTACGAGCAACTCTTCCTACAGGAAGAAACTCCGCAGGTGAGGGGTGAGTCCGAAGTGCTCACCGGTACAGTAATGTACAATCATGGATAAACAGTAATATGCAGGCAAACATAGTATTCCAGGAAATAAACTTAGACAACAATCACAAATAAACTAAAGACAACACTTATCAAGTCTGTACAAAGCTGAAAGACAATTAACTTTTCTAGTTTTATTATCCGGGCCCCGTCACTGGACAAGCTAGGGTCGTACCTTGTTATTAACATGTTCTGGGTGCCTGATCAAAAGAGAACCCAGGAATAGATATCCCAAAATAGAACCTAGGGATAGACATCCCAAAATATAATCACGGGATAAACATCTCAAGCATAGACATGCTCATAACAGGATCCCAGATCATGGCCACCACAAAACAGACTCTAACCATCGAGTCGTACCACTACTTTCCAAGTGACAATTAAGTCGTCAACACAACTTCCAATTATCCAGTTATCTCATCATATCAGTTTTTCCATAGTTAACAGAACAACAATAACATCAATAACAAAACAACCAAAATCAACCAACTCAGCGGTTCAATCAAACAATTCAATTAATATATAATAATGTTGACGGTGGCGTGAGAAATGTTTTGTTTTTTTTTTAATTTATAATAATGTTGTAGTGTAATGTAATCTGGGCAGTATTTTGGTGCAGAAGAAAATAGGTAGAACGTAGGTGTCTGGATTTTTGCTTTGCAGGAAGCAAGAGCAGAGGTAAGTATTTTTTTTGCAGCAACTGGAAAGCACGGGACAAGGAAGCTGCAAGGAAATATCGAAGGAAGCTTCAGGCAGTAAGGGTGAGGTGTAAGGAAGGAGGATTGGTTTCCTTACTGGGGAAGGAGAAGCTTGTCGGGTGCAGCTTCTTGGTGAAGAAGAAGTTTCACATGGCAGGAAGAAAACGTGGTGTAAGCGTGTTACACACACCCAAGCGGGTATTTTCCAGACCAGCAAATAACTAAAACACCCACTTTACTTTTTTCTGGTCCGTTCTTTTGAGGTTAAATCTGACTTTTCTTAAGATTCCTGGACCCGAAAAATACCAACTCTGGTCCGTAAAATCCGCAGAAAAATCTGGGACGTGGGGTAAGGGTCGGTTTCAGAATTCGATGTATAATTTACACTGAAATAATTACCCAAGATTAATTTCATAAGGTAAATTACTGTACAAAGCCTTTTACAGTCCCGGTAAAAACATAAATTTTACCCGGGTTGTTACAGTCTACCCCCTTTAAAAGAATTTCGTCCTCGAAATTCATTCCTATCCTGTGAAGAGATGCGGATACTGGGACCGTATGTGTTCTTCAACTTCACATGTAGATTCGTTAGTGGAATGCTTACTCCACTTGACCTTTACCATGGGAATGGTACGGTTCCGCAACTGTCGAACTTCACGAGCAAGAATCTATTCCAGCATTTCTGTGTAGGTGAGGTCCTCTGCTACCTCAACATCCACTGGGACCACAATATGGCTTGGGTCCGATCGATATCTCCTCAGCATAGAGACATGAAACACGTCATGAATGCGTGATAACTCATCAGGTAAAGACAACCTGTAAGCCAATGGTCCAACTCTCTCCCTGATCTCGTAGGGTCCGATATATCTTGGGCTCAGCTTCCCTCTTTTGCCGAACCTAATCACACCTTTTCAAGGTGCTACTCTGAGAAAAACCTTCTCACCAACGTTATACTCCATCTCACGTCGGTGTTTGTCGGCGCAGCTCTTCTGCCGATCCTGAGCAGCTCTCATACACTGTCTGGATCTTGTCAACTGTTTGTTGGACTAAATCCGGTCCAATGATCAGCCTCATACCTTCTTCATCCCAACACACTAGACTTCTACACTTCCTTCCATAGAGGGCCTCAAAAGGTGGCATACCAATGCTGGAATGGTAGCCGTTGTTGTACGCAAACTCTGCCAAAGGTAGATACTTATCCCAACTCCCACTGAAGTTGAGTACGCAAGCCCTCAACATGTCCTCCAGTGTTTGTATGGTCCTCTCAGACTGCCCATCTGTCTAAGGATGAAAAGCAGTGTTGAAGCTCAACTTGGTTCCTAGCGCTGCTTGTAAGCTCTTCCAAAAACATGATGTGAACCTCGGATCTCTATCTAAGACTATGGACTTTGGAATCCCGTGTAGTCTCACAATCTCAGTAACATACTTCCCCGCCAACATTTCCATGGTATTAGTTTGGCGGAAAGGGAGAAAATGAGCCGATTTTGTTAATCGATCAACGATGACCCAAATAGCATCATGTTGCCTCCGAGTTATCGGTAAACCAATCACAAAATCCATGGTGATCATCTCCCATTTCCATTTCGGCACTGTCAACGATCTCATCTTCCCTGCTGGAGCCTGATGTTCGGCTTTCACCTATTGGCAAGTAAGACATCTCGCAACATACTCGGCTACATCTTTTTTCATACGAGGCCACCAGAAATGGCTCTTCAGGTTTTGATACATCTTGGTGCTTCCAGGATGCATCGCATATGGCGCCATATGTCCTTCATCCAGAATCTGACTATGTAGATTACTGACATTAGGTACACATACCCGTTTCCCAATCATCAATGTGCCATCATCAGTTATACGAAACTTTTCTTCCTTCCCACTCCTTACTCCTTCTTTTAGCTTAACCAGGTCTGGATCTCCATCTTGTAACTCCACTATCCATCCTCTTAGGTTAGACTTGACACTGATGTGTGCCAGCAAAGCTCCTGTATCATCCACTATCAGACCAACTCCCAGCTTCCTTAACTCGATAAGCGAGAACATCGAGTAACTAGTGGAAGCATCTTCTGGTTGTCTCCGGCTCAAGGCATCAGCTACCAATTAGCCTTTCCTGGGTGATACTCGATAGTACAATCATAATCATTCAGCAACTCAACCCAGCGTCTCTATCGCAGGTTAAGCTCCTTCTGAGTCATAATGTACTTAAGACTTTTGTGGTCAGTAAAGATTCGACACTTCTCTCCAAACAAGTTGTGTCTCCAAATCTTCAGAGCCAAGATCACAGCTGCCATCTTAAGATCATGCGTCAGATAGTTCTTCTCATGAGCCCTCAACTGTCTGGAGGCGTACGCAATCACTCGTCCTTCTTGCATCAGCACGGCTCCTAAACCAAGACCCGATGCATCACAAAACAACACATACTCAACTCCGGGCTTCGGTACTGTCAGAACCGGTGCTGTGGTCAGCTTTTTTTTAAGCTCCTCGAAACTCTGCTGACATGCTAGGCTCCAAACAAATGCTTGTTCTTTCCTTAATAGCTTGGTCATAGGACTGGCTATCAAAGAAAAACCTTAGATGAACCTCCGATAGTATCCTGCAAGGCCAAGAAAACTCCTGACTTCGGACACGTTCTTAGGAGGTTCCCACTCCAACACAGCTTTCACTTTGGCAGGGTCAACTTTTATTCCATCCCCGCCTACCACATGTCCGAGGAAGGAAACTTCTCCAAGCCAAAATTCACACTTGCTGAATTTGGCATACAACTACTTCTCCCGTAGCCTCTGAAGCACTATCCTCAAATGCTCTTCGTGCTCTTCCTTGCTCTTAGAGTAGATGAGGATATCGTCGATGAAGACCACAACAAACTTATCCAAAAACTCATTCAGAACCAAGTGAATCAGGCACATGAACACTGCTGGTGCATTGGTTAACCCGAACGGTACCATTGTGAACTCGAAATGACCATACCGTGTGCGGAAGACAGTCTTCGGTATGTCCTTCTCTGCAATCTTGATCTTGTGATACCCAGACCGAAGATCAATCTTGGAAAACACAGTGGCTCCCTGCAGCTGATCAAATAAGTCATCAATCCTAAGCAGCGGGTACTTGTTCTTAACTGTCACCTTGTTTAGCTGGCGGTAGTCTACATACATCCGCAGGCTACCATCTTTCTTCTTTACGAACAGAAGTGGTGCACTCCATGGTGATGTACTAGGTCTGATGAAACTATTTTCTAGCAGTTCATCCAACTGTTTCTTCAGCTCTTGGAGCTCTGTTGGTGCCATCCTGTATGGAGCCATCGATATGGGTGTGACTCCTAGCATCAGGTCGATGGTATACTCAACCTCTCTGTCGGGTGGCAAACCTGGCAGATCATCGGGGAAGACATCAATGAATTCCCTCACCACTGATATATCTCCCGGGGTAGGATCCCGTGTTTCTTCTCCTGTGATGTGGTTCAACAAAACATCTGGACCCTGCGGCTTCACTCCAAACTCCTACATAGCAGAGACGCTACATGTGGTAGCAGCTTTCCGAATACCTGTTACCAAAACCTGTCGTCCACCATCAGAAGTCAGCAACACTTCCTTGGTTTGACAGTTCACCATGGCATTATATCTCGACAACCAATCCATCCCTAGGATTATGTCGAATCCCCCCATGTTCATCACGATCAACCGGGCTAAGAAAACCTTGTCATCATATGAAAGAAGAACATCCTTACACACCTGTGTTAATCTCACCACTATACCCGCGGGTAACCTAACCCTCAACGGACATGCCAAGCTCTCTCCCTTACAGCTATGTTGTATAGCAAAACTTTGAGTGATAAAAGAATGTGCAGCACCAGGATCAATCAAAATGTATGAAATACTACCAAAAACTATAAAGGTACTTGTAATAACATAAGCGTTCTCGGGATCATCCTCAGCCGTGATCACAAACGCCCTCGAAGCGGCTGCACTCTGGTTCATTGCTGACTGTGTTCGAGTAGGAACAGCTCCTCGTCCACGGACTCGGCCAACTCCAGAACCACTGGGTACGCTGGCCACTGATGCTTGTACGGTCTGAGCAGGAATAGTAACTCCGGAACTTCCCAACTTAGGACACGAGTTCCGGTAGTGCCCAACTTCGTTGCACTCAAAACACCTCACCTTAGAAAAATGAGGTCTAGGGCGAGTGTCTTCAGATGAAGTCTCTTCAGATTGGGTCTATAAACTCCCATGATTGTTGTTGTAGCTATTACTCCATCCTCGGCCCTGAGATATTGGTATGGATTGGGTCTGTCCATACCCTGCCTATTACCGGTGTTCTAGAACCTTTTGTTCTGATTCCCAGTACTCTGTGCAGATTTCCTCTTTCGAACCTCTTCCATTTCTCTCTCGTTCCCCATCCAGATGACCTCTGCTCGAAGGGCAGTGGCAAGCATATCCTGGTAAGTCTCATAAACCTTGCATCCCATGACTGTCTAGATGCAAGATCGCAAGCCATCCCAGAAAACGCTTGCATCTGGCCTCTGGTGTGGACACATACTCTGTCGCGTAGATGGATAAACGATCAAACTGGATCTCATACTCGTTCACCGACTGTCTGATTTGTTGTCGCAAACTCAGAAATTCTCGCTTAAGCTGATTCTGGTAGACATCTGTGACAAACTTCCTTCCGAACATCTCAGTAAATTGTGTCCAAGGTATGGTGATTGGTTTCGCCATGTCACGTGTTGCCGAATCCCACCAGTCCACAACGACGTTGCGAAACATGGATGCAACATACCTAACCCACCTGTCATTTGTGCATCTGAGCTTCAACAGATATCGTCAGCTGCTTGTGGGTTAGTAATCCCTGTAAAGATATCAAGACCTAGCTTGGACAACTTAGCGTAAATAGGGTCCTCAACAGGTCCTTGATTCTCCTGTTTACGAGCTTCCCTAGCCTCTAAACGGGCATCCCTAGCGTCTTGACGCTGCAGAATTTGCGCCATGGTATGCATAATCTGTGTTGTGTCCCCCGGTACTACCGCGGGTACTTGTCCACCCACGAGCGGTTGCGGCTAATCGACCAATACTTGGTCATCTTCCAAACGCTGCTCAGCATGCTGGTTTCCTCCCACCGGATCCATTCGTACCTATATGTGAATGTATGCATGCATATTATAAACTATGCACATATGCGCAACAAACAAGCACAATTATCACCCTAAGGACCTATTGCCTCGTCCGCTACCAAAATGAAATGCCCCGACCCGTATTTACTAAGCATAGTAAACACATGCCAGAACTATTCTTATTATAGCAGCAGACAGTACATATGATACAAAATACAGTACAAAGCAAACTCAAATACAACATCTGTCACCCGATTCCAGGGACCATTATTATAGTCAATACACTCCAAGCCGATCATCAGCAGAAAATATAAATATCACAGCGACAGAGGCAGAGTGATAGGGAAACACAACCTCACAGATATAAGTTAACACACATAGCAGCCACATAGGCATATGATAATACAGCAGCGGAATTCTTAGAATGAGATGCAGCAGAGGTATGGATCCGGGGTCTGGTGGAGTAGAAATAGCAGCTGACCGAACCACGTACCTGTACTACGAGCAACTCATCCTGCGGGATGAAACCCCGCAGGCGAGGGGTGAGTCCGAAGTGCTCACCGGTACAATAATGTACAATCATGGATAAACAGTAATATGCAGGCAAACATAGTATTCCAGGAAATAAACTCAGACAACAGTCACAAATAAACTAAAGACAACACTGATCAAGTCTATACCAAAGCTGAAAGACAATTAACTTTTCCAGTTTTATTATCCGGGCCCCATCACTGGACAAGCTAGGGTCGTGCCTGGTTATTAACGTGTTCCGAGAAAACCCAGGGATAGACATCCCAAAATATAATCATGGGATAGACATTCCAAGCATAGACATGCTCTCAACAAGAACCCAGATCATGGCCACCACAAAAAAGTCTCTATCCATCGAGTCGTACCACTACTTTTCAAGTGACAATTAAGTCGTCAACACAACTTCCAATTATCCAGTTATCTCATCATATCAGTTTTTCCATAGTTAACAGAACAACAATAACAAAACAGCCAAACTCAACCAACTCAGTGGTTCAATCAAATAATTCAATTAACAGAAAACACAACAGTACTATGTGCAACATATCAAAGGTTATCCATCCTCACCTTAGTCGGTTTTCTTACTCCTGAAAGTCCTCGAAAGATCCCGGCTCTGGTTCCTCGGGATACTGCTCGTTAACAGCTCCTATATTAAATAATAAGATACGTACACATAAGATGTACAACAATGATATGCCAATGATAACTAATACTGTAAGCCGTAGAATTAAACACTATGCCCACTCGTTTATCGCCTCGGGTCATGTTATCATCATCATTTACCATTTAATTTCAAGTGCCAAAAATATACTATACATACCCGGTTATTATTCTGGTATTATACTTTGATAATACCCTTTCTAAAATACTTTTACAAAATTATTTACCATAGTATAATTTCTTAGATAGTAATCTTATTTTTTTTCCACAAAAATATTCATCCATAATTTAATAATCATATTGTAATCACATTAGTTTCTTTTTTAAAAAAATAATATATATCGAAGTAATTACTTCATTTATTTTTATTAAATATAATAGTATACTATTTTCTAGAAAATATATAACCCGTAATGTATATATTTTTTCCAGATTTATATTTATGTATATATTTTTTCTCTCTCTTTTTTTTTTCTATAAAGGATCTGGGCCGAACTATGCAGCCCAAGCCCAGTTCCATCAAGATCAGCCCAGTGGGCCTACGCAGGAAACCCATCCACACAGCCCGGCCTACATCATCCCAAGCCCAGGTCAACCCAGGCCCTAGGTCATATGCGAACCGGGTCAACCCAAATGGAATCGGGTCAAACCCGTCACAAATGGGTCGATACTCGTCTTCTCCATCACACAGCTCACCTTGGGTGAGTTTTGGCGGCGGCGCACGCGAAGCTTGGGGCGACGGGCGAGGCGGCGAGGTATCTCCGGAGGTCATCGGTAGCGTGCGAGCTTGCACTGGTGGAAGAGGCGGCTTGTCAGGTCAGGCTTCTCACGGCTGGTCGGCGGTGCAAGAAGAAAGAAGAAGCGAGAGAATAGCGGATCGGGGAGGTGGCGTCACTACTGCTCGGGTCGGCGCTGCGTGAGGGTGGAGACGTGGCGGTGTCTACTGTCGAGACGAGGAGAAAAAGACGATGGTGGCGGCGGCGGTGACGGCGTACACGGTTGATGGTGGTGTCGGCGGCGTGATATGTGTTTTGTATTTTTTTTCGTTTTTTAATATATAATAATGTTGTAGTGTAATGAAATCTGGGCAGTATTTTGGTGCAGAAGAAAATAGGTAGAACGTAGGTGTCTGGGTTTTTGCTTTGCAGGAAGCAAGAGCAGAGGTAAGTATTTTTTTATTGTTGCAGCAACTGGAAAGCACGGGACAAGGAAGCTGCAAGGAAATATCAAAGGAAGCTTCAGGCAGTAAGGGTGAGGTGTAAGGAAGAAGGATTGGCTTCCTTATTGGGGAAGGAGGAGCTTGTCGGGTGCGTGGCAGGAAGAAAACGTAGTGTAAGCTTGTTACACACACCCAAACGGGTATTGTCCGGACCAGCAAATAACTAAAACACCCACTTTACTTTATTTTTGGTCCGTTATTTCGAGGTTAAACCTGACTTTTCTTAAGATTCCTGGACCCGAAAAAATAACAACTCTGGTCCGTAAAATCCGCAGAAAAATCTGGGACGTGGGGTAAGGGTCGGTTTCAGAATTCGATGCATAATTTACCAAAAAATAATTACCCAAGATTAATTTCATAAGGTAAATTACTGTACAAAGCCTTTTATAGTCCCGACAAAAATATAAATTTTACCCGGGCTGTTACAGTTTACATCGACTCTAATAAAGCAGTGGATATTCCACAAAACAAACATTGCAACAGCCTAAGCTGTAAAGGAAAACATGTCATTAAAACAACAGTATCGGGTCACTCCGACCCTCAGCAGGTGCGTGTCCTGCACCGGATCCACAGTACGACTCACTATATGAATGCATATGACAATGCAACAGACGACTTAAAAAAAGGAGCAGACTCATGCACATAAAAGCACAAAACATACCCACACTTCCCCAAAGGATCTACTGCCTGCTCCGCTACCAACTGAAATGGCCGTATCCCAAAATATCCAATTAAAATAAATAAAACATGTGAAAAAACCAAAATGTCCTTCTGCCCGGGATACGATTTCATCAACATGATCATCAATTAATCATACAAAAAATAATACAATAGGAATATGCAGCAGAAGACAAACACATAAGAAACATAAATATTGATGCGTTTTATTTACGCGTGACTTTTTCAAATTTATAATTCTTGATCAATTCACAACTCGACACACAAATAACTCACGAGTAAACGCAACGATTGTTAACTGCAAGCGCACAGTGTACTATGTAGTGTAGTAGTCTAATCAAGGTCGATCAACGGAACAAGGGAAATAAGTACTACCTAATGTCACAACTTAGATAATCTAGGCAAATCAAATAAAAGAGTGATGTCAAAATCAAATAATAAAAAGAAATAAAATTACAAACTTAATCTAAGGTGAAGTTCTATCAATATCTAAAGCAATCTAGGAAATCGGGGCTCATACAATTACTATCTAGGTTTATTATGCATGGAGTCGATATCTATGTTGATGTGTGATTGTGGAAAATTGTTTCTAATGTCTTAATCCTCAGCTGTCGCATGTTGAATCAAATATTCAGCAAAGATTACAACCTAGCTCTCGCATAGCCTAGCATCAATACTAAACTCATTAAGCACAAAACAATCAATCAAGCCCTAAGAAACTATCAGCTCTCGCATATTTTAGCATCAATCAATCTATGTTCTTTTAGGTATCATCATATAAATCACGCAGCTCTCGTATGTTGCAACCAATAAGAATCAATCCAAAGTAGATAGGTAATTCGGCACACATAGATTGAACAATCAACACAATCAATTGAATAAACATCAAACCATATATAATAAAACTATAGAAGTAATTGGCTACATCCCTAATCCTAGATTAAAGAATTAGTTCATCATAATAAAATTGCAAATCATCAAAATCTCACAAGAATTCATCAAGTAAACAATAAAACAGAAAGAAAATCGAATAAAAGAGAGAGTAGTGAAGTCGGGTAGCCGATTTGTGTTGGTGATGATGGCGTCTACTTGTGCTCCTCTGGTGACGACTTCTGCTGCAATTGGACTGGTGATTCTGTGACTTTGAACCTTCAAATCTTGCTGGAAAAATGTTGAATTGTTGTGGGGAATAACCTTTGAAATTGGATGAGGGATTCGGCACCGCCTAGAGGATCCAAAAGAGTGAAAATCCTAACCCTACTAGTGTGTATGACCTAATAACTAACCAATTCGGCAGAGCTTCGCCCTCTAACTTCTGCCTCCTGAATATGTCGACCTAGGGGGTCCTTTTATACTGTCTTTAGCTGCTGGAAGTCGGTGGGGCTCTCCTTCTTTGAATGGAAATTGAATTCTTGACTTGCACTCCAAGTTGGACTTTTGCTTGTTTTCTGACCCAAAATTTTAACGCCACTTAACACCTAGAAGACGTCCGAACTGGGCATTGGGCTCTTCTAAAACCTTCTAGATAGTTCTCTTAGCTTTCTTTTCATAAAAAGAACTCTTCAATGGGACTTCTGTAGCTCAAGATATCGCCGAAACACTGGGCCTGGGTCGGCACAGAAAAATCTCCTTCCTGGGCTGGATTAAAATAATTACTGCTCCTTGTAGACTCGTCCAAAAATTATGAAATTTAATCCATAGAAATCTCTGGAAGTCTAGTTTCGTCTCCAATAGGTCTCACTTAATTTTGATGCCTAGAACTCTCCAAATCTTCAAAATAGTCGGCTATGCTCACTGCTGAAAGTTTCCTTAATTGGGCCTGGTTTCCAAACTTGGCTAAAAAGCTTCTATTCTTCAATAAAAACGATAAATTCCAGATAAAAATACTTAATCAGCAAAATTGAAGTACTAATTGACACAATGCATGAAAACACACAATAATATAAAGATTATACACATAATCGACGAAGAATACATAGTAAAAGCCATTCAAAACCATCATAAAAACACTAACATTTAGATGTTATCAAATCTCCTCAAACTTAAACTTTGCTTGTCCTCAAGCAAATAAGACGAAATAAACCAAATGAGGGTTTTGAAAATCCCCACCAAATCACACAATCAAAAAGAATTCATATCAATACTTCCGAGATAATCACCAGAGCTTACGAAAAATCATATAAGATCAAATGCCAAGAAAGGAAAAAAATCTCATGAAAAAGCATCCATGCCATAGTCAGACTTACCCGCACAAGCTTTTCACACAAATTACTTAGCAAAAATCGATTTCCCATATGCATGCAAGAATGAATTGACGTCATGAAAATATGAGACATATGAGTCATGTTTATTGGGCAAAATGACGAAGGCTCCTTTTGCCGGTAAAGGTGAAAGGGCTTCAGACTTGTTAGGCCTTATACATTCTGATGTATGTGAGCCTATGTCAACACAGGCTAGAGGTGGATTTCAGTAATTCATTACATTTACTGATGATTATAGTAGATATGGCTATGTGTATCTTATGAAGCACAAGTCAGAATCTTTTGAAAAGTTCAAAGGATTCAAGAATGAAGTACAAAAATCAACTTGGTAAGAGTATTAAAATGCTTCGATCTGATCGAGGAGGTGAATACTTAGACCGAGAATTTCTTGATCATCTAAAGGAATGTGGCATAGTATCACAACTTACTCCACCAGGTACACCTCAATGGAATGGTGTATCTGAAAGGAGAAATAGAACTCTGTTAGACATGTTTCGTTCTATGATGAGACAAGCTGACCTTCCTTCTTCATTTTGAGGACATGCTTTATTGACTGCTGCCTTTACACTTAACGGTGTTCTATCTAAATCGGTTGAAAAGACACCACATGAGATGTGGACTGGGAAACGTCCCAATTTGTCTTTTATGAAGATTTGGGGTTGTGAGGCTTACATAAGACGTCAAGCATCAGACAAACTCGGCCCTAAATCTGACAAGTGCCTTTTTGTTGGATATCCTAAAGAAACTAAAGGATATTATTTCTATAATCCCACAGAGCAAAAGTGTTTGTTGCTCGTACTGCTACTTTTCTAGAAAAAGAATTTATTTCTAGAGAGATCAGTGGGAGAAAAATAGAACTCGAAGAAGTTCGAGTACAACAAGAAGCTACAGATTCTAAGATGGAACAAGGACAGGAACGACAAGAAGTTGTGGGTGAAAATCCTGTACCTGTAACACATGGACCACGTAGGTCTGGTAAGACTCGATATGAGCTAGAGAGATACGGATTTCTTTTGACTCATACCGGAGATGTAATGCTCATGGATGAAGATGAGCCCACTTCCTATCAGCAGGCCATTACGGGTCCAGACTCTAAGAAGTGGCTAGAAGCCATGAATTCTGAGATGGAATCCATGTATGAAAACAAGGTTTGGACCTTGGTTGATCCACCTGAAGGGGTAAAACCCATCGGGTGCAAGTGGATCTTTAAGAAAAAGACCGACATGGATGGTAATATGGTTACCTTTAAAGGGCGGTTGGTTGCGAAAGGTTTCAAACAAGTTCATGGTATTGACTATCATAAAACTTTTTCTCCAGTTGCCATGGTTAAATCCATCCGAATTCTATTGGCTATAGCTGCATACCATGATTATAAGAAATGGCAGATGGATCTCAAAACCGCTTTTCTTAATGGAAATCATTTAGAGGATGTGTACATGACACAACCTGAAGGTTTTGTCACTTCAGAGAACGCTGATAAGGTATGTAAATTGCAAAGATCCATTTATGGATTGAAGCAAGCTTCCAGGAGTTGGAATTTTCGTTTTGATGAAGTAATAAAATAGTTTGGTTTCATTAAAAATGAAGATGAGCCATGTGTTTACAAGAAGGTTAGTGGGAGCACAATCGTTTTCTTATTGTTGTATGTTGATGACATTCTGCTCATTGGGAATGATATTCCAACACTACAGTCTGTAAAGACTTGGTTAGGAAAGAATTTCTCAATGAAGGACTTAGGAGAAGCTGCCTACGTGCTAGGTATAAAGATCTATAGAGATAGATCCAAAAGGCTTCTTGGCCTAAGTCAAAGTACATATATTGACAAGGTGCTTAAAAGGTTTAGCATGCAAGACTCTAAGAAAAGTTTCTTGCCCATGTCACATGGCATAACTCTCTCAAAGAATCAGTGTCCTAGTACATTTAAGGAGAGAGAACAAATGAGTAAGATCCCATATGCGTCGGCAATAGGATCTATCATGTATGCCATGCTTTGTACTCGACTAGATGTCGCATATGCATAAGTGTCACAAGCAGATATCAATCTAATCCCGGTGAAGGTCACTGGACAGCAGTTAAGAACATCCTTAAGTACTTGAGAAGAACTAAGGATGCATTCCTTGTGTATGGAAGTGTTGATGAGCTTGTTGTAAAGGGTTACACAGATGCTAGCTTCCAAACTGACAGGGATGACTTTAGATCGCAGTCAGGATATGTGTTTTGTCTTAGAGGCGATGTGAGGCTGTGCAAAGTTCCTTCTGAGAACAATGTAGCAGATCCTTTAACTAAGCCTCTCACACAGCAAAAGCATGATGGTCATGCTAGATCGATTGATATTAGATAAATGAATGATTCACTTTAGTGCAAGTGGGAGATTGTTAGTGTAATGCCCAAAAGCCAATCATTGATCATATTTTATAGTCATGTATATTTGTTAAGATTTTATTCTAATAAATATGTTTATCAGTGGTAAATGCTTGCACATATTTATAACCTAAGAACATTTTATATTCTTGAAATGTCCCTAGTCGATTATTATTATGGATGGGTTGTAATAATAAATTAAGACTAGCGTATGTTGAGAATTATATGAGATATGAATTCTACATACGGATACAAGTTAGAGAACTTGTGGACTGGACTGACCCGACATAAGAACACTACATGGACTGTTATATATGTTGTCATTAGTGGTTCTTATATGTATTGTCCTTAGACCTGAGATCATTAAGGTTCCCAACATGTGAGTCGTATACTTTGATATTACTCTTAGTTACCCGTAACTGAGTAAACCTTAGAGTAATTATTAGGTATATGATGCAATGTGTAGTGGTTTTTGTATGATCAAGATGGGATTCGTCCAACCCATATAACGGGTATCTTATCAGTTGGGCCCTTTGATAGAGTTGAATTGTAAATGCATGGCCATGCTCGGATTAAGTGATATGGAGATATCATTTGTATCCGTTTTACACAGTTAACTCGGAGATCAAGAAATCTTAGATTAAACATATACGAGAATGACATATTCCATGTCTAGTGTTTGATCTTGATATAATGGGACAAAAGGATAATGACATTTTTCGAGGCATAATGAATCAGTACTGATCTGGTCACTTGGGTAGCAATGATGTGTTGCTAGACACCGCTCATTGTTTATAATTATAAATGAGAGTTTATAATTATTGCCAACGTGATTAGTGCCTACAGGGTCACACACTTAGAACTGTTGATTCGAGCCAGTGGTTAGATCATGGTTCGACCAGGTTATTAAGCTAGTGGTTGGACCATGGTTCGACCAGGATATTGAGTTAGTGGTTAGACCATGGTTCGACCATGGTTGGTTTGGGTTGTTTGGGTTGGCTCGGTTCAATAGTTATCAGAATTATTGAACCTGAATTATTGTCCGAAAAGCATGAAAGGATGTGTTGTCTTATATATATGTTGATATATATGATTGCGTTAGTGGAGACATAATCATGTTGATGATTATGACTAAAATATAGATAATGGAAACACAATCATGCATATTGATATGTGATAAGATATATATGTGTGATTGGGTTGGCCACTTTCTACACTAACTAATATTGATTTAAGTATATGTGATATACATGAAAGGGGGTGGTTAATGTGATTAACACACCAAACTCAACACACACAACACATCAAACACTCTAGGCTCTCTCTCTCTCGGAAATTCTGCAGCTAGCACTACGATTCGGGAGTGCTCAGGCTAGTGATCGTGAGACGGTTGCTAGCGGTCATCGACAGTTCGTGTGGATACCGTAGAGGAGTCAGATTTCTGTCCGGTTCTTGCTGATTCAGATCATCAGTTGAGTGGAAGATCTCAACCAAACCAGGTATGAAATTTTTGTTATTCGGTTTACCCCGTTTCACATGGATCCTCCATTAGTTCCGGGTTTTCCGCTGCGCATATTGTCTCTTTGTTTGCATACCCGGTAACTTACAGTGGTAGCGGAGCCTGAAACACTCGTGTCCCAATTTTACAAGTAAAATACTCAAACAAAGAAAATTACCAAAACACCCCTGAAACCCAGGACACGAAATCCAATACCAAAACAATATCAGGAAAGAAATCCTTAATATTCCGAGATGTCATAAAGAGCAAACACAAAACCGGCTTACTAAGCCTCAAATCAACCCGGCATCCTGCCGATACATCATCAAATACTAAATTCCGGCAACCCGCCGATAAAGCAATCAAAAATCAATAGTGACATCTCAATAAAAATCCAATGCAGCGGAAAAGATAAACTAAGTAAAAATAAGAGAAACAAAACAGTATGCATGTCGACTCTATGGATCCAACCGGGAGATCAAGCACCGCTACCTGCTGAGATAACCACGTCCGTACTCCGGGAAAGAAGAAAGAGGCGGCACGCTATCTATGAGTCTGAAAAACAACGTTGGCGATTATGTGAGTCGCCTACTCAGTGAGCAGTATAAATCTAATTATGTAGGTGTGCAGAACAAGTCCGAAAGGAAAGAAGAGTAACAAGACAAGTAAGCAACATACAACAACCAGTACTAACATGCCAAGACAATCAAGCAAACAGTTCATTATTCTCCATCTGTTGTGTGTTAAGTTTTCTTATTATAATTTATTATTCAGGGCCCCCTACTGTGTGCGTCGAGCTCGGTCCCGTCTCATGAGACAACCAGGCATAAGCCCAAATAAAACCAGGCACGAAGCCCAAACATATCCATAGAGAGAGAGACAGAGAGAAAGAGAGAGGTAGAAAGGGGGAGGTAGAACCGGTCATTACAGACCCATATACAAATCCGCATATCACATGCTATCCCGTATGCAAACCCGAGGGGTATCACTTCCCGCTCGAACCAACCGGTCATCAGCACACAGTAGCCTATCTTCTACTGTACATTAACTTTATTCACAAGTTATGAGTTTATGTGTGCCAAGAATCGTGATTTAACAGGGTAGTGTGTATTCTCATCTCAGACAAATATCCGGGTCTCCGACCCACAGCATATCACACAAATTACCCAAAATCACACCACATGTTATCACCATAACAATCCAACAATTCATGCTCAAAAGCAAACAGTAAGACATAGGCACACAATACGGATCACAGCATGTTAGCAAACAAGCATGCAACTCAAACAGACCAATCCAACAAGCTCATGCATACAGACATAAAAAGACGTATAAAGTCACCTCAACGACGATTGTCCTGTGGAGCTTTTCCCAAAACAGATCCTCCAGCTCCCGAGGTATTACCCGTGCCTGAATACCGGCACACACAACAAATTACAAACAATTACAATAAAAACGTGCATGCATGTAACTATAATGCTCAACTGAGTTAAACTCGTCCCTAGTTAGCCAAGTATGAAATTCCCGGGTCTAAACCCGACATAATGTTCTCTCACCTAAACTCTGAGTATCGGGACCTAAGGTTCACCAGGCTTAAGCCCAACTAAGTCCAAGAGTAGTTCCCGGGCCTATGGCCCACTCATTATATTCCTTAATGGTTTCCGGCCTAAAGTCCAATCTAAGTCCAATTTCAATTTTCGGGCCTAAGGCCCACTTCCTTAAGTCCTTAATCAACCAAGTATGAAATTGGGCTCGAAGCCCGTTACTTAAATCCGAGGTCAACCCGAGCCCAAAGATTCTCGGCCTATGGTTCTACCCGTGTTGGTAAATTCCTGGTTATGTTCCACATAATTCCCGTTCTCGATTTCTATTATGTACATTAATAATAATACATAACCTAATCCGGAATTAAAGGTACATGCCATGAATGAATACAAATTACACAACCAAGTAATACCGTTTAGTGCCGGAACAAAAACCCGAGCCTTCGCCGGAAAAATCTCGAGCCTCGCCGGAAAATTTTCGAGCCTTCGCCGGATTCCGGTGAACTCGCCGGAAAACACCCAAAAACCACCAGATCGAACCCAACAAATCTGCCAACATGCATCAACCATCCATTCAACAATCCAGCAACACAAAACTGACAAAAGAAACAGGAAGGGGTCGCATCCTTACCCGGAAGCTTACTGCCGAGCACAGCACCTCCACAGCAACCTCCAACGCCGGCGTCCCACTGCTCGGAGACACCCTGCAACGACCACATCACTACAACCCGTCGTCCAAACACCACCACAACCACCTACAACAGCCACGAGCCTCGCCACTGCCTAATACAAACACAACCCGACGACCCACAACAAGCCCTTGTTAAACACGGGTACACCGAAACAACCAAAAACGGAAGAGGAAGGGAAATCAGAGGGCGGCGGCGCTTACCGGAGGTGGTGAGGAAGAGGAACGACAAACGCCGGTGGCCACTCGTCGATCTACCCAAACCCGACCGACGACGACAAGGGCGACCTCAACGGACCTCTGCTCCCGTCGCACGCGTCACCAGCCTCCATGGACGGACCGTCCTCCTGCAGCGAGTGTCCGTCGGCGACGGCGAAGTAAGGAGGAGAAGATGGGAGGAAGTGGTGGCGGTCTGCTCCAAGACNCGCCGGCGTGAGAAGAGAAAGAGAAAGAAGAAAAGAAAAAGAAAGAAGGGAAGGCATTAGAGTTTGACCCGCCAGCCCGAACGACGCGTCGTTCGGCTGGGCGCAATCAACCCGCCTTGTTGACCAGTTAGTTTTTTTTTAAAATTATCAAACTCCAAAACGACGTAGTTTCAGTGAAACTACTTCAAAGTTTAATTCTCAACTCCGAAACCCGATTAAACTCCAACGGAGGCCGTACCTGTCGTACTATCAACTTAATTCCGATATAACCAAGGTAAAATAATTTATTCCCTTGTCCAAAAATCCGGAAATTCCTCAAGGGCAAAATTGGAATAAAAATTTCAAAAATTCCGGAAAATCAAATTATGAAAATTCGGGGCGTTACAGAGCCTCTTGTGAAACACTAAACCGAATAAGTTGTTTATATGTATAATATACTATATGTGATACGGCTTGATCATGATTGTATAAGCAACATAACTTGATCATAGTTTATTATGCTTATGTTGATAGTATGCTTAAACTAGATCATTATGATTCCCCTATATTTGATATGTTGAAGTCGGATCCGTGAAAGGTGTTTGACAGCAAGTTCTTATTTGGTATATGATATCAATCAAAGTGTGTTTTCGGCAGGAAGTCGAATGAATTCGACAAGGTTGATTGAATGGTATATGATACCAAAACATCGACGTTTAAGATGTAAACATCGATGTCCTCTTTGGTTGATAGTCCGCCGAGGGGTTCAAACATCGATGTTTGTGTTCAAACATCGATGTTCACTTGACCAATTGCATTTCAAGATGTTTTTGCAAAAACACTATGCAAACAGCGATGTTCACTGTTCAAACATCGATGAGCATTCGGCCAATTATTTGGAGTTCCAGAAACTGCAAACATCGATGTTTAAGTGTCAACATCGATGTTCTGGAATTCAGAAACTTCAAACATCGATGTTTAAGTGTCAACATCGATGTTCTGAGGATTCGCCAACCCCAAACATCGATGTTTAAGTGTCAACATCGATGTTCTGAAGGTTCTGCCAATTAGTTCGATGTTTTGCATGCTTGATAACATGTTCTTATGATCTTAATGATATATGACCAACATGTTGATTGCTTGTTAACATGTTTATCCTTTTATAATCATGTCACATAGCTTGGTGTGTTGATTATAAATGATTGTATATGCGATATATGATCACATGCATGTTATGTATGGAATGAGACTCATCTTTGCTTAGATCAACACTTGGTAGGTTTGCCAAAGCAAAGTGCCAATGTTTATCCTAGCAAGAAGCTAAATATTAAGTTACTCATGTGTTGCCTTCCATTGATAAGCACTCATATATGCTTAGATCAACACTTGGTAGGTTTGCCAAAGCAAAGTGCCAATGTTTATCATAAGCAAGGTGCGATGGGATAATTGTAATATCCAAATTGCTTATTTTGGGTTGAACTTAACTAAGTCATCTCAATAGGATTGGGGACTTAGAGGCAAAGAGTTGAGATAAGTCTATGAGATAGACAAGAACAAGAGTTGTTCACTCAACTATCCAAGAGTTACATGAGATGTAATTGACAAAAAGTCGTCCACCTAAATAACTATGATATAAGCGATTAGCCAAAGCTAACTTATCTTGTAGTGAAATATGGATCTTGGCCCACTCATTATCATCTTGATTTGTATAGTGGGAGTATCATTTAATAAAATTCCTTGTTAAATGATTGTACACATGACTCTGATTTGTGTGAATTGATCATTGTAGAATTATCATGGCACAAAACACAAGTACTATGTCACTGCGATCAATCTTTGAGAAGGAAAAACTGAATGGGAATAATTTCCTTAAGTGGCACCGCAATTTGAAGATAGTCCGCAAGCAAGAAAAGAAATTGTATGTCCTTGAAGGGCCTGTTCCTGATGAACCGGCACCTAATGCTCCTAGGGCAGAAAAGGATGCTTACAAGAAGCATGTTGATGAAGCATTGGATGTTGCTTGCCTTATGCTTATCGCCATGGACTCTGAGCTTCAGAAGCAACATGAGAACTTGGGTGCTTTCGATATGATCGAACACCTTAAAATGCTCTTTGAAGAGCAAGCCAGGCATGAGAGGTATGAGACCTCAAAGGCATTATTCCAATGCAAGATGGCTGAGTCATCACCTGTCAGACCTCATGTGCTCAAAATGATTGGATACATTGAGAGCCTTGATGGGCTGGGTTTTTCTTTGCAAAGAGAGTTGGTTGTTGATCTAGTCCTGCAATCGTTGCCGGATAGTTATAGTCAATTTGTCATGAATTTCAACATGAATCATCTTGACAAATCTTTGTCTGAGTTGCTTAACATTTTGGGAACAGTTGAGCAACAGATGAAGGCTAATAAATCCAACAACATTTTGATGGTTGGAAATGGCAAAGGAATGGGAAAAGCCAAGTTTAGCAAGAAGAAGAAATGTGCCAAAAGTTTGGTTCATGTGCATCTTCTTCTTCACATGTGCTGAAACCCAAAGGTGGTGTTGTAAAGGAAGGACAATGTTTCCATTGCAAGAAACCTGGCCATTGGAAACATAACTGCCCTATTTACCTTGAGGAGGTAAAGAAACAGAAGGGAAGTAAGACTTCCGCTTCAGGTATTCTTGTTATAGAAGCTAATATTTCTATCTCTGCATCATGGGTATTAGATACCGGATGTGGTTCTCACTTTTGTGTAAATGTGCAGGATCTAAGAAAGAGTAGAAGATTAGCAAAGGGTGAAGTGGACATACGTGTTGGAAATGGAGCAAGAGTTGCTGCATTAGCCGTAGGGACTTATTATCTATCTTTACCGAGTGGTTTGGTTTTGGAACTTGATGATTGTTATTATGTACCTGCTAGCGGTCATCGACGGTTCGTGTGGATACCGTAGAGGAGTCGGATTTCTGCCCGGTTCTTGCTGATTCGGATCATCAGTTGAGTGGAAGATCTCAACCAAACCAGGTATGAAATTTTTGTTATTCGGTATACCCCGTTTCACATGGATCCTCCATTAGTTCCATGTTTTCCGCTGCGCATATTATCTCTTTGTTTGCATACCCGGTAACTTACAATAAAGGCCTTGCTTCTCAATGAAAAATACATCCCAAGTATTCAAGTATTTCTCTCTGAGTGTCCTGAGAGTGTATTCTCTCTATTCCAATTTGTTGTCTTGTTAGTTTCTGTGAGTTTTTCTATCTCCCTCAGCTCAGGTTCTGCACAACCTACCTATGCAAGTTAGTCTCAGCATAGTCTGCTTGTATAACGAGGTTGGTAGTGTGAAAGATTAGTACTTAGTGTTGCACATTGTTCAACAATCTGATAGCGGGCATTGTTCTACAGAGGGGAGGGGTCTTTTATGGTAGCGTAGAGCAGGCTTATTTTTGCTGAATCTGATCCATTGATAGATGAGACCTTGGCCTTGCGAGAGGATGTTTTGTTTGGGTTAGACTGTCGTTTCTTCTCTTTGATTGTGGAATTGGATTGTAAACAACTAACGGATAGACTTAGTGATAGTGTCCATGCTGATCTTTTTCCCGATAGTCTTATTTAGGACGACTTCCCTTTCTTTAGTTAGAAGACAAGTAAGTACGTATTGTTTTCATAATTTAGCAAAGCTAGTTGTGTACAATCATACATTTCATATTAAAAAAAAAAAAGTGCCTCCTCACTCGAAAATTTAATTATGGGACTCCCCAAGTTAAAATTTCTCACACACTAGCCCCTAATTTAAACAATAAGTTATTCAAAAAATCTTAGAAGTTGGGTTGCGATTGTTAATGTTTGTGAATCTCCAAAAATTATTCGAAAATGCTATTTTATTTTCTGACTGATTTGTATATAACTAATTTTTTTGGAAGTATTTAACCAAGTTAGATGGTGGTTAGAATTTGGAATATATGAATACTTGTAATTATAAGAAATGCGGTTAGAATCACCATAGTTTTGATATTGACATGTGTTTTTATTTGTTCAACTAAAGGAATTGTAGATGTGGACGTTGTTGCATGGCTTCGGCTTGTGGTGATTTGTAAGTCTCACATCGCCCAATTTTTTAGTGTACTACTTTTTGTGCATGTGCCATGCACTTTATATCATGCAATATAAATGTTATTATTAATATCAAAATTAACATAAAATTATGCAAGAAATATTAAAATAATTTTATGAATAAATTGAGTACGAAAAATAAAGAAATATTAAAAATTTTCACTAATTTAAATTATAAATTTATCATAAATAAAATAAAATTATTTATAATTTTTTTATTTTGTAATATAATTCATAGTCGTATATATAGTTCAAATTTTAAAGTTAATGAAATTTTTGATGGCTTCACCATTCTATAATTTTTTTATTTTTTTATTTATTTTCTATAAAAAAAAATTATTCACATATACTAATAATTTTTTGCTTTTATATAAAATTTTAATCAAGTAATTTTATATTACTATTTATGTGATATGATTTTTTTAAAAGGTTAACGTCAATTATAAATTTATTTTGTTTCCATTTTTTCATACAAATTTAATTTAGTTTAATATTTATTAATTAAAAAAATATTTATTATAGTTAATTGTATATTTGTTTATAAATATTTTTCAAACTTCGTCTCTTCTTTTTTCTAGTGCTAACTTAATTACAAAATTTAACTTTTATAAGTTAAAGTTTTTAAATTTTTCCATTATTTTTTAAAACCATTAAATCCACATTTATAATGGTTAATGCTGTATCGTAATATTTTTAACAACATTATATGTTTATTATGTTATGATAAACATTTTACTGACTTTTTCATCATCATTTTCTTACTTTTATAAATTTTTGTTTTGTCTATAATGTTTTTTTGTAATCAAGCTTTTCCAAATTCATTTATATGAGCATATTTTAATTTATAATCTTCAAATTTTTTTATATATTTATTAAAAAAAATCTATTTTTATATAGAGTTTATATTAATTATTTTTGAATTATTTATGAGACATATTTTTTCTTTAATATTAATATTTTGTTGATTATTTTTGTTAATCAATGAATTATGATATTCAGTTTATTAATTACGAAAAAGATAAAATCAATGAATTTAGAATTCAATGTGTTACTTATGTAACAGCCCGGGTAAAATTTTGGATTTTTACCGGGACTGTTAAAGTCGTTATACAGTGATTTACCGAATGAATTAATCTAGGGTAATTAATTCAAGATAAATCGGGAGTCGCTTTTCGAAACCGAGAGTTTTCCCGTGCTCGGGAGTGTCTTTCTAACTAACCGAGCCTCGGTTTTCAGTTCCGAGACTTGGACGATGCTTAGGAGATATTAATATTTTGATTACAAAGGGAAATAGTACATTGATATTTTATATTTTATAAAAAGGGAAATATTACATGGATTTTTGATATTTCATAAAATAAAAAAAAAACATTTAACGGTTTGGGACGACGTTGACACGGAAGCTGTTTGGATCGCTGTTGACGTTGACCGTGACCCTATCGCTCCAAGAGAACCACATGCCGCCTCTGTTCTGTTGGCCAGGAATCTCGAACCGGTTAGCTTGAGGGAATCGGAGTGGAATCAGACCGTGATCGTCTCGTGGTTGCCACTGCGTCTCCGACAGAAGAACCATGTTGGGCTTGTACTGGTTCTTCAAGTCCCTCAAAGTACGCGAGAATTCTTTGGCACGCCTTGCCACTCCTCTGCAGTTCCACACCAGCCGTCGTGCCTTTGGCCAAGTTGGAGGTAGCCTAGTCATTCTGGGCATGCTCTGGGCTGTCATTGGGAGTTGGTAGTATGCACCTTGCTCCACAGTCTGGCAAGTGGACTCCAGGTTGAACTCCTGAAGCCTTTCCGAGATGAAGAACATCACGGAGTTTGCTGATCCGTAGTAAGAGGTCCTCAGTGTCCCATGGTCCTCTAGGAAGAACACCTCTTCCATTTGGAGTGACGAAGAACCGCGACGAGTAGAGTTCGTCGACGAAGACAAGGCGTGGCATTCTGCCGAGCTCGTTCGGTAGCTCTTCAGTGCGTTCGTTGACCATGCTGTAAGCCAGTCGGTTCCTTCTGCCAAGATTGGCACCTTCGACGAAGAAGACTGAGGAAGGAGCAGGCATGTTGACGTGTCGTGTTTTGCTTTTCAGAGTGTTGTGGTTTTGGTTGTCTGGACGTTTGATTGCTTTTAAATGCTTTGATGATTTACACTTCACCGCTCCTTCTTTTATACTCTTATGGGGAGCGTGATTACCGTTTTTGATTTTCAAGATCTTGCCTTTTGAATTTTACCGTTGCTTTATTTAATGCTTTGTTACTTTACGCGTTTTTTGGACCCATGCCAGAGTTTTTTCAGCCTTTTTCCATCTCTTGATTTTCTTCCGCTCTGGCTACCTTGTCCTTTCTTTTCGTGGTCTTACTACATTTTCTTGCATCTTTCATCACAAGCATCCGTGACCGTTGAGGTTAGACGGATGGGGCCGTATCTCGAGTAGAGCGCATGTGCGACAAGCTCACAGCTGTTCGGACATCGTGGAGAGATACGAGCCTTGACAGACGTTTTGGCTTATGCGGAAATTGTGAACAAGTGGGTATCGTTTCTTTCGAGGGACACAGGACGTTCCCGTGATCATCGCCTTGCCAGTTAACAGATGTCCTCTTCACGAGGTTAACCGATGTCACCGTTAACTGTACGTGTCACGTTTCTCAGGATTGAGAATGGACACGATCGAACTAGAGCGCCGAGCATGAAAACATATCTTGTTTTAATTTCTTTTTGTTTTGATTTTGTTAAACGAGTTTTGTTTCGTTTTTAATTTCTTTATGTTGGTTATAATTCGTTTTATCGGTCATGTTTGTAACATCAATATGTTTGATTTTATTCATGACGGTTTTGTTATGTTTTAAATATTTTGTTTCTTTTCAGTTAAATATGAATTTCCATATCTTAATAAGAGAATTCATAATCTAAGAGATTTGATTTCAAAAGGAAACTTATTTTATTAATACATAATAGTTTTACATCGGAGAAGAAGTACTCTACTGAGTTACTTGCTTCTCTAAGTCCTTTACAAGTTGCTGGACGTTCCTCAGGTGAGGGAAGAGCTCTGCGCATGCCAGTTCAATCTGTGCCACCGCCGAGCTGATCTTCCTCAGGGAGACGTTCAGCTGCGTCGACTTCTGCTGCGGAGTGCTGCTCTCAGCTACTGCTTTTCCCTTCTTGTCCTCAGCTTTCTTGCCGGCACGCTTCTTCCGTCGCTTTGGGGAGACCACCATGTGCTCCTCCAGGCCGATGATGTTGGTCTTGAACCGTTTCTTTGGAGGTTCATCATCGGAGCTTGTCAGAAAAGCCCTGCCGCCGATGTAGCTATTGTTCTCGGAGTCGGAGGTTGTCCTTGATCTAAGTGGAGAGTCCATAGCTGAGAGTGAATGTCTCAGCTGTGAGGTTTGGTATTTATAAGCGGATGAGATGTCGCTTAAGGGTATAAGCGGTATCTCATGTTGAGGTTGGATACCTGGCAGAGTGTGCCAGAATCTTATCGTGGTAGGACCCACAGATAAGACGGAATTTCGGGGACGAAATTCTTTTTAAGGTGGGTAGACTGTAACAGCCCGGGTAAAATTTTGGATTTTTACCGGGACTGTTAAAGTCGTTATACAGTGATTTACCGAATGAATTAATCTTGGGTAATCAATTCAAGGTAAATCGGGAGTCGCTTTTCGAAACCGAGAGTTTTCCGCGCTCGGGAGTGTCTTTCTAACTAACCGAGCCTCGGTTTTCAGTTCCGAGACTTGGACGATGCTCAGGAGAATTAATCGGATTTTCCGAGCCCAAGTCATATTTTTGGACTCGGGACGGGAAATTTCGGTTATGTCCTATCCTCTCCCTTTTCTTCTTTTCTTTCCTTCTCTATCCTTCTTCTATTTCTCTTTCTTTTTCTTTTTTTTTTCTTTTTTTTCCTTCACCTTTACCTTCAGCCGCCGGCCTTCTTTTTCTTTTCTCTCCCATGACCAACCGGTGCCCACTCCTATCTTTTCTTCTCTGTTCCTCTTTTGTTTTCTTTTCCTTTTGTTTTCTTTATTTCCTCTTCTCTTCTTCCGGTTCCTCACGCCCCTCTTTGCCTCTATCTCTCCCTCTCGTTTTCCTTCTCCTGCCTTATCATCATCATCTTTCTCCTTCCTTCCTTACTCACCGAGACACCCACCTATCGGTTCTTAATTGTCTCAGTTTCTTCCTCAACCAATCACACCTCATCCCTCCCCCGTGATTTACCCGCTTCCCCTCTCACCACCAAGTCGCTGCCGCCTTGGATCGTCTTCACCAGCAGACGGAGTCGCGACACCACCACCGCCCCTCTCCTCTGTTCGCAGCCTGTCGCCTCTGTCGCCGCCGTTGCTTCTGCTCATCGCCGTCACTGCAGGACGCAGAGCCGCCACCGCCGTCGATCCTGACCCCTCAGCAGCAGGCCGCCGCTGTTTCCTCCTCTGTAGCCCCTCCCCCTCTCAGTTCCGCGTCGCCGACCAGACGAGGAGAGCCGCCGCCTTCCTCCCTCTCTCTCCCTCTCCCCCTTCTCTCTCTCCCTGCCTCTCCTCTCCTTCTCTGCCGCTGCTGCGCATTGCCGCCGTCATCGAGGGCAGAGCCCAGGCCACTACCGACGAAGCTGAGATCGTGTAAGCCTGGCCAAGCCTTCCCTAACTTCCTTTTGCCTGTAATTGTTTGCTGGTTTTGGTTAATTGGAACTTACGATTAATGCTTGGTTTTGAGATGTTGTTGACGGGTTTGTATGATCTGTGTTTGGATGCGATGAGCTCAAGGGTAGTGGCTGTGGTGATGTTGGTTTTGCTGCCTTGGTGGGTGGATTGAACTGTTGGATGATGATGAACAGTAATGATGAAGCACATGGCCTGCCGTGAACAGTACCTTGGCCGGAATCCGGCGAGTCCCGGGAATTTTCCGGCGAGCCCGGAAACCGATCTTTGGGTAATTCCTTGGACTCGATTTATACCATGAGTTCGGGTTTGGGCTCGGTTTGCACACGGACTCGGAAACGGGCCGAACATGCGGAGGCCCATATTACCGTGACATATATGCATTACCAACGGACCTCGAACTCTAATAATGAAACCCGAACAACGATAATGAGCCGGACTCTTAATTGTTTAAATTAAAATAAAGATTTAATTTAATTAATCAAATACTAACCTTTAATTCTATTTATGTTCTGTAACTTGAATTATAATTTTATTTCTGTTTGGACTATTAAAAGGCCTATAATATTTAGATTCCGGCTTATTTAATTTATACTAGGACTGTTAAAAATTAAAGGTTCAGTTATACCTATTTATTTGATTTAGTTGTCAAATGTAAGCCTAAAATATAAATATGATTATTGATGAATTATAAACACATACATATAAATGACTATATATATATATATATATATATATATATAACCTACTAAATTATGTTTAGCTAAATAAAGAAGTTATAACTTTATTTATCACATAAATATATATATGGCAAAATGGGAATTACCTACTATAAATGTATAAATATAGTCACACTAGATATACGTATAATCTAGTATCGATTTATGTATAAATGTACGTATATATACATGTATTTTAATATGTTTATGTTTTCCCTTATCGACAAAGGGCCAAAGGGTCGGGATATCGGCTTGGAGCTCGGTTTCGGTTTTCAACTTAAAGATCGAGTATGACTGGTATATCGATTAAAGAGGCTAATTTCATATTAAAGAAAAACATGGAAATAATAGGAATTAGACTTGGTATAAGACAAGCCGTGTAACAATTTCTAAAAGCCGGCATCATGCATCATCATTTTGTTGTGCATTATAAGTGATTATTGTGTTCCTATATGTACATATAGGGTATCGGGATTTGACCGGATAGCAGTTTCAGAGACACATCAGGTGAGGATGGATAAACCTTGATATGTGCCCGTAATGCTGTGTGTGTATTTTTGTTGTTTATGTATTTTGTTGTTGAATTGATCTGCTGGAATGATTGTGGACTGTTACTTGATTGCTATGGTATTGTCGATGTTGTTGTAGAAACGTGTCAGATCTGTGTATGTTGTGTTGAAAATATTGTTGAACTGTTAGTTGAAAATAATTAGTGATATGAGATTGTTGATTGGATGAGATTGTGGAATAATCTGAGGAAATTGGTAAATTGGGTAAATGATGAAAGAGTAATGGATTTTGACTGGAATTTGAGATGATGGTATAATAGTCACTTGGAAGTAGTGGTACGACTAGATGGTTAGAGACTAGTTCTGTGGTGTCATGGCCAGAGGGTTTGTTGGTTGGGGTGTTGACCCCGGATTTGTGATATTGGGATGTTGATCCCGGATTTGTGATATTGGGATGTTGATCCCGGATTTGAGATATGGGGATGTTGATCCCGGATTTGAGATATGGGCATGTTGATCCCGGATTGTGGTGGGGCCTGGCATCCAGAATTAGTTAATAACCAGGTACGACCCTAGCTTGTCCAGTGACGGGGCCCGGAAGATAAAATTGGTAATAAAAATTAATAAGTAATCATTTGGACTTGGCTTGATATGTTTTAGTTGGATTCCTCTGTCGTGAAGTATGTGTTAGTTGTTATGGCAGTATCCTTGTGATGTGATTATTTTTGCTTATTGTTGTGATTGTTATGTTGTTTGTGATAGATTCATCTGATTTGATGGTTGCATTACTTCGAAAGTATTGCGGTTGAATATATCACTGTTTATCTTTCGCCGGTGAGCACTTTGGACTCACCCCTCGCCTGCGGGGTTTCATCCCGTAGGATGAGTTGCTTGTAGTGCAGGAACGTACCGGGCAAGCTGAAGCGTACCCTCAGACAGGACTTGGATCCATTAGTTGCATTGGGCTCTGCATATGTTGTCATGTGAGTTAAGAGTCTTCCGCTGTGCATATTGTTAAATCTTTTATTGTGTATATGTTGTATTTGGGCCATTGGGCCAGTTGGTTGTTGTTGATGTCCCCGGGGTTCGGGTGACGTGTTCTATGTTGGGTCGAAGGGCCGGTTTATAGTTTTTGATATTGGGCCGTTGGCCAGTTTATTGTTTTATACGCAGTCTGTTGGGCTTTGTTGGGTTGGGTTGTCACAGTTCCGGCACGTGTTTACTGTGTACGGTAAATACGGGTCGGGGCGTTTCAACTTAAATCTAGAGGTTCGGTTTGGCTAAAAAACCAATCAAAGCTCTAAGGAAAAAATCAATGGATTATGAAGTTCAGTTTATTAATTGCGAAAAAATAAAATCAGTCAATTTAGATTTCAATGTGTTACTTAAATCAAGAGGTTTAGTTTGGCTAAAAAAATCAATCCATAGGTTATGGCCTTGTTCAAGCACCAAAATCAAGGGATTATGTGAAATGCCCTGACTACTATTTACCCAATACACAGTAATTACTGGATAACAGTGCCGACATGTGGCACAAACAGTATATAAGATAGTAAATCGGCCCATTGGCCTTATGTGTCAAACATGTCACCCGACCTCGGGGAATCAATAATAGCACAACGGAAGCAATTATAGACTCATAAACAACATATGCAAAGCCCGACGCAACCTATAGGATCCGAGTCCTTCCCGAGGGTACACTACAGCTGCCGGAATGCATCTTGATCTATCCTCCAAAACTGTATGAGGGGTGAGACCAACCACTGTCTCACCAATAAACAGATAAACCGAAGTATACAAGCAACCGCAATAACTTCAAGCATCAAATCAGAGAACAACAGGATAACAGAAAGGAATTGGCAAGATCACAATACTCAAACATCACGCAGTCAAGACATAGCATCATAGTGGCAAAAGAGAAATCACAAGCACAACCAAATACAACAACTATCAAGTAGGAGTAGCATAACCCAAAGCCATGTTATCACGAACAACATCGATAACAATGATGTGACTTCATAATTTCGACCCTGTCTGGAACATATCAACCGCCCTCTCACTACTAGACATCCTACATTAGGCTTGTGAAGTTTTGTTATTTAATTTATTAGGGCCCTGTCACAAATTAGATGTTGGTCGTGCCGCGGTAGCCAAGCTAGTTAGCCCGTGGATCCCACACTGGTACCTCCACATAAAATAATCACAAGACCGTTACGGGTCCAAATCAAATCACAGGCCGTTACGGGCCAAATCAAAATCACAGGACCGTTACGGGTCCAGACTACCACCTCTGGCCGTACCACCATCCAACCTTGACAATTAGTAATTTTATTAATTTATTTTTCTCTCCGACTTTTCACAATTCAGTCAACATCATGTGATCAGCTTTGGTCGTACCAGGTTATCAACTCATTTCGGTGCCAGATCAAAAGAGAACCCGGGATCGACATCCCAAAATCAAACCAAACAGGGATAGATATCCCAAACAGAATCACGGGATAGACATCCTTATCACAAGTAACCCGATCATGGCCACCTCAAAATAGTCTCAAATCATCCGGTCGTACCTCTATTTACCACGTGATGCTTAAGTACTGATATAATTCTATTCCAGTATACCACCATAATCACAGTTCCCGAGCAGGCTACCGGCCTCACAGTTCTTCTGGGAAACATATCTCAACACAATTGGAATCTCAACCATAAAGCTTAGACCACAGCTATCGGACTCACAACCTCTGATAACAGTCTAATATCAACAACAATCCGCGATCCATAAAGAATTCACCGAAATCAGTCACAAGATTCTCCATCAACAATAATCACAAAATTCATACGAATTCATTGAGCTCAATCACATGATTCAAATCATCATTAATATTCACAAGAGTCATAGCCACTCAGTAATTCAACCAAGCAATTCATGCATCGGTACAACCACAGAGATCACAACAGAATTCAATAAATCAGAGTCAAGCAATCATCACAACAGGAATCAGAGTTCAGTAAATCATACTCCAGGCAAGTAACAGCAATACGAACACAAAATCAGATAGTTCATACAACAGCTTGAGCATCATAGGCAGCATACCGAAGTTTATAAATTTATATCCTCACTTGGTATTCCTAGAAAGTCGTTATCTGGTTAAGCCCCGATATCCCTGTAAATTTATAACAGTAACTATCACTTGTAATGCACATCAAAGAATGCATTGTATGCTATTAACTATTCGTTTATTATTCAGCTTATTCGCAACTAAGTTGTCATCATCGTTCTAAAACCGTTTCCATTAAATTTTTCTATTACGGTTGTAAGATAATTATATCCAATAAAATACTTGTAAATAGCGTTTCATAAAATAATTATTCTTGATGAAATAATAATTATGTAAACGGCAGTTATAGTAATTAGATTAGAGCAAACGAAAAATATATCAAATAGCCATGTAATTAACATAGCCGATATATGGTATAAAATAATTATAACGTAATACTGCGCAAAATAATTTTTATGAATACATGTATTCTTATGTAATGGTAATCGTAGGTAGGGTAGAAGTAATATAACGGATACCCTATAATATAATAAAATAAACTCGCACATAATAATATAATAACTTAAACAATGAAATCAGTAGCTGAAAAAAATATAATCAATAAATAAATAATGTAATGGATATGGCAGTAAATAATTTTTCTAGTGGATTGGAGTACTAGATAGTATTAATTTAATCTATAAGAAAACACATCTAGAAAACTATAATATAAATAATATCATAAAGAGATAATAATAAAGTAACATCTTAGTTAAACTTTGTAACATCAATTATATAATATATCCAAAGCCTGTTTATGTTTATGCATTCCGTTTGAAGGAATTACGGTAGCCAATAAATAAACAATTTGTCTTGAAAAATACATAAGTACCGAGTATCGGTTAATATTATAAATGATCAAAAGATGATTGATAAATAAATTTTGATTAGTATATAAATATTAAGGAAATAACATGCCAGTAGGTAATAATATTACTGAGTAGGGTTAATACATATTTAGTGAAGCGCCCCGACCCGTATTTACTAGCCTCAGTAAACACGTGCCGGAACTGTACAATAGTAAATACAACACAAGACACGGCCCAACGGCCCAAAGATAATATCAATAAATATAACAGAGAAACCGGCCCAATGTAATCAAAATAAACATCAGAAATCTGGCCCTTCGGCCCAACATCAAAACACGTCGCCCGACCTCGGGGACATCAACAATAGCATAGCGGAAGCAATTATAATCTCAAGACACCATATGCAAAACCTGATGCAATCTAATGGATCCGAGTCCTGTCCGAGGGTAACCGCAACTTCCCATGTATGTTCCTGTACTCAGCACAAATCAAACTACGTGACCGAGTCACGCAGGCGAGGGGTGAGTCCAAAGTGCTCACCGGGTAAAATCCATAAGCAATTATACATATACAAGCAAGTCATAATTGGACACCAAACACAAATTCACATATGAGGAAATCATACCACAGAATCAAAAGAGCAATCACAATCATAACAAAATACAATACCATCCAAACAGGTACAACAATGCTCAAAAGCATAACATCACGAATAACATGACAACAGCGACGAGACTCCACACCTCCACACCCGACCGGGTCATACTATGAGATCTCCTGATACTAAACCTCCAAGTTAACAACTAATCCTCCAAAAAGAACCCCATATCACGAAACAAGAGTTGGTCGTGCCGCGGTAAAAGAACAACACAGGACCGTTACGGGTCCAATCAAATCACAGGCTGTTATGGGCCAAATCATAATCACAGGGTCGTTACAGACCCAAGCTACCACCTCTGGCCGTACCAAAATACAATCCTCATAGATCACTGGGCCTGTCACGGGATAAGCTAGGGTCGTACCTGGTTATCAACCTGTTTCTGGTGCCAGATAAAAAAGAACTCGGGATCAACATCTCAATAACAAATCTCAGGGATCAACATCCCAATAACAATCTCAGGGATCAACATCCCTATCAAACCGGCATCAACATGCCCATCACAAGTAACCCAGATCATGGCCGCCACAAAACAGTCTCTAACCATCTGGTCGTACCTCAACTCACCACGTGACAATACAGTCATCATCATTCCAACAAAACACCAATTGTTCCACAACTCAAATCATTCATCCTATATCTCAATTAACAAACTGATCCTCTATTAATAGTCCAACAACAAATCACTATAATGATCATAAGCCTCGAGAAACCTAGCAGTTCAGAATATCATCATTTCAGTATACCTCCTCAAGATATCAAACCTAGACCACAGCTAACCGACCAAACCTCTACTAACAGCCCAACAACAACCATAACAAACTCAATAGAAGCAATAGCAGCAACAATCAACTTAATTCTCACAACAAACCATTCACAAACACAAAAGTAATATCATACCAGCAATTATCACACATAGTGAACAAACAGCAACTTGAAATTATGGGCAGTATATAAATAATTACTTATTCTCACCTTAGCCGATTATCAATTATGGAATTGTCCAATAGATTCCAAGTCCGGTTCCTCAGGTAACTGCTCGTTATCGACTCCTATATAACAAGTAATAAATATGCTCACATAAGATGCACAGTAATTGATATGCCATAATATGTTGTACCGGAAAATAAATATCGAACCGACTCGGGTTATATTTTCTTTATCATCGTAATAACCATTTTTAAATCCTTTTCCAAAAATAATATATCGTACGTATATTAGGATATTATTCCGGTATACTACTTGATAATACCATTCTCAAAATATTCCACAAGCATAATTATCATATATATATTCCAGGAATATAATTACCATAATTTCAGCAAAAGATAAAACATGTATTTATATTTTTCAAAATATTTTCATAAAAAAGATTATTACTATAACGTATATAGTTTTCCAAAAGTAGTTAGTTACCATAATTTTTTCTAGAAAAATAATAACGTATAATTCCAGAAAAAAATATTCTCATAGTATATATCTTTTTCTAAGGAGATTTTATAATGGTTTCTCAAAACATATCATAGTCATCTTAGTTTCCAAGAATCAAAGTATATATATATATTTTTTTAACAACTCCTTTTCCAGAATTATTATTATATTTTTTTGTTTTTTTTAATCAGACTGGGCTGAACAGTGGAGCCCAGACCTTGCACTGGGCCAAATCCAGGCCCCAATAAGAACCCAGGTGCAGGCCCACGTAGCAGGCCCAGCTGCATAGCCCAACGCCCAAACCTCTAGCCCATCAGACTCCAACCTAGAAGAAATCGGGTCACATCCATTGCAACTGGGTCAACCCGACTCAAAACCAACCGGGTCATCATCAACCCAAGCTCACCTCTTGACCTGCAGGCGGCAGCGAAATGATCGGCGAGGCAGGGCGAGGAGGTGAGTGGCAGCGTCGGTTGCAGGTGGCAGTGCGACGGGAGGCGTGAGATGGTGACTTGGTTGTTGCCGGTCGTGGGTCATCGCACGCGGAGAGGAAGGCGGAGCAGCAGGGTTCGGCGGCAGCAATGACTTGCAGCGATGGCAGTGAGCGAGGAGGTCGGCTGGTAACGGCGGCGTGCGAGGAAAGAAGAAGAAGAAGGGAGGGGCGGTCGGCTTGCTGGTGGTTGGTGGTCTCGGGTGATGATGGGTATGTATTATCTCCTTTTTTTTTCTCTTTTAATTTTTTTCTAGTTTTTCTCTTCTTTTTTCTTTTCTTTTCTTTTCTGATTTTCTCTCCTTTTTTTTGTGTTCTGTGAAGCTTGCAAGAAAGAAAAGATGTTACTGAGTTGCAAGAAAAGGAAAAGAAGAACTGTGTATGGGGTTTGCAGGAGCAGGAGGAGAAGAAGGTGGTGTGTTGGTGGTGTACTGGGTATGTGTGTGTGTTGCAGGAAGAAGAAAGGTGGTGATGGTGTACTGGGTGCAGAAAATCACGGGTATCACAGGAGGCAAGCACGGGCGACACAGGAACAAGGCGACGCAGCCCTCAATTATGCAGGTAAGTCGTGTACTGTCTGGACCAGAAAATAACTGATATACCTCCTTAGTTATATTTCCGTTGTGATTTTTTTGAGGATTCCGGACCCGAAAAATACCAACTTTGGTCTGTAAAATCCACGGAAAAATCCCGAGCGCGGGAAAAACCTCGGTTTTGAAAAACGAATGACCGATTTACCTTGAATTAATTACCCAAGATTAAATTCAAAGGTAAATCACTGTATAACGACTTTTATAGTCCTGGTAAAAATACAAATTTTTCCCGGGCTGTTACATTCTACCCACCTTAAAAAAGAATTTCGTCCTCGAAATTCCGTCTTATTCGTGGGTCCTACCACGATAAGCTTCTGGTACACTCTTCCAGCTGTCCGAACTCAACATGATATCCCATTTATACCCTTACGCGTCTCTGGCTCCCTTATAAAAACCAAAGCTCAAAACCTACAAACTTACTCTCTGCCATGGATTCTCCCATAAGAACTAGGACGACTTCTGACTCAGAGGAGCTGAGCTATACCGGTGGTGTTAATCCCTTTACGGACTCCGGTGAAGAACCTCCGAAGAAACGCTTCAAGACGAACATCATCGGTCTCAAAGAACATATGGTGGTCTCTCGAAGACGGCGAAAGAAACCTGTCGGCAAGGAGCCATCCGGTCGCAAGGATGCTGATGATAGGAAGGGCAAGGCAACTGCTCTCTGCGATACCCCACTGCAGACACTGAAACACCTGAACACTTTACTGAAGAAGGTCAGCTCAGCGGTGATGCAGATCGAGCTGGCGTATGCGGAACTCTCCTCCCAGATAAAAAACATACAAAAACTTGTAAAAGATCTAGAGAAGCAAGTAACTCCATAGAGTACTTCTTCTTTATTGTAAAACCGTTATGAAAAATAAATAAACAAGCTTTTTCCCTTATAAAATAAATCTCTCTTTATAATATAAAAACTTATGCTAAATAGAAAAACAAAACATTTTAAAGTAGAAGAAAACCAATAAGAAGGAAATAAAATCAAGTATAAAGAAATTAAAACAAAACATGTTTCCATGTCCATCGCTCTAGATCGGTCGTATAGGTCCTCGAACCAGAGAAACGCAACTCGCATAACTGACGGAGATGTCGGTTCTCCTTATGAAAACGACATCCTTTAACTCGCAAGGTGATGATCACGAGAACGTCCTGTGTCCCACGAAAGAAACGATATCCACCTGTCCACAAGCCAAAACGTCTTCCAGATATCATATCCCTCCATGATGTCCAAACAGGTCTAACCTTGTCGCACATGCACTCTACTCGAGGTATGGTCCCATCAATCTAGCCACAACGGTCACGGATGCACGTGATAAAAGATGCAGGAAAAACCATAAAAAGAAGAGCCCAAAACAGCCGTGTAAGAAAAATGAAAGATGAAAGCGAGCTGAAAAACACTCATGTTTGTAGCCCGAAAACCATATAAAGTGACGAAGCAAAATTTCAAAACATGACAAATTTTTCAAAAAGCAAAATCTTGAAGATCGTAAACGGTTTGGATTTTTGTGAAAGAATCTACTTTTCCTATCCCCGAAAAATATTTTATTTTATTTTCTTTTTCTTTACCTTCTTTTCTTTTTTTTCTCCTTTTTTTCTTCTTCTTTTTTTCTTCTTCTCTCTTTTTTTTTTTTACTATTTACTTCTCCCCTTTTTTTTCTTACTTTTTCTTCTTTTTTTTCATTTCCACATCTTCCCTTTTTTTCTCTTTCTTTTTTTCTCTTTCCTTTTCTTTTCTTTTAATTTATATTTTTTTCTTCTTTTCTTTTCTATTTCCTTCTTTTTTCTTTTTTTTTCTTCACTTTTTTTTTCGGGAACAGGTGGGGTCTATACTTTGGAAAACAGGTAATCATTTTCTATAAAAGGCAAAACAACGGAAAGCAAAAACCACAAAGCATCCAGAAGAAAACAAAACGTTCAGGCAAAGAAAACACAACACATCAAACACTATGTCTGCTCCATCATCCGTCTTCTTCGTCGAGGGTGCCTCCCTCAGAAGAAGGAATCGGTTGGCCTACAGTCTGATCAACAAACGTCCAGAGGAACTATCGAACGAGCTCGGCAGGATGCCTCGTCTGGTCTTCGTCGACGAACTCTACTCCTCCAGGTTCTTTGTCACTCCTATGGAAGAGACGTTCTTCCTGGAGGATCAAAGCACTCTGAGAACCTCCTTCTACGGCTCTACCAATTCCGTCATATTTTTCATTTCTGAAAGACTTCAAGAATTCAACCTAGAGCCCACTTACCAATTCCTGGACCAAGGCACCTACTACCAGCTTTCAATGACTGCCCAGAGCATGCCCAGAGTGACTCGGTTACCACCAACTTGGCCATAGGCCCGACTACTGGTGTGGAACTGCAGAGGAATCGCTAGGCGTTCCCAGGAGTTCGCGCGTACCCTGAGAGATCTGAAGAACCAGTACAAGCCCAACATGGTTCTACTCACGGAGACCCACTGGCAGCCTGAAGACAATCACGGTGTCATCCCGCTTCGGTTCCCTCCAGCAAACCGGTTCGAGCTTCCTGGCCAGAACAACACGGACGGTATGTGGTTCTCGTGGAATGATAGCATCAGGGTCAACATTACCAATGACCCTAATAGCTTCAGGGTCAACGTTGTACCAAGAAGATAAATATTTTAAATAATAATGATAATGTAATATTAATATTAGTAACAATAATAATATTTATGTTTCTGCATGTTTATGGCATCAATTACCTCTTATGTAAATGTTCTGTGGCAAGCTGGCGTCCCTCAACTGTATCCATCATGTACTAACTAAATGATAAAAATACAAAATAATAAACATATGGAGCGAGCTATGCACAGCAAATAAGCAAACAATCACCCAAGGACCTACCGCCCGCTCCGCTACCAAAATGAAGCGCCCCGACCCGTATTTACCAGCCCCAGTAAACACGTGCCGGAACTGTACAATAGTAAATACAACACGAGACATGGCCCAACGGCCCAAAGATATTATCAATGAATATAACAAAGAAACCGGCCCAATGTAATCAAAATAAACATCAGAAATCTGGCCCTTCGGCCCAACATCAAAACACGTCACCCGACCTCGGGGACATCAACAATAGCACAGCGGAAGCAATTATAATCTCAAGACACCATATGAAAAACTTGATGCAATCTAATGGATCCGAGTCCTGTCCGAGGGTACACCGCAACTTCCCATGTATGTTCCTGTACTCAGCACAAATCAAACTACGTGACCGAGTCATGCAGGCGAGGGGTGAGTCCGAAGTGCTCACCGGGTAAAATCCATAAGCAATTATACATATACAAGCAACCAATAATAACCAAGTCATAATTGAACACCAAACATAAATTCACATATGAGGAAATCATACCACAGAATCAAAAGAGCAATCACAATCATAACAAAATACAATACCATCCAAACAGGTACAACAATGCTCAAAAGCATAACATCACGAATAACATGACAACAGCGACGAGACTCCACACCTCCACACCCGACCGGGTCATACTATGAGATCTCCTAATACTAAACCTCCAAGTTAACAACTAATCCTCTAAAAGAACCCCATATCACGAAACAAGAGTTGGTCGGGCCGCGGTAAAAGAACAACACAGAACCGTTATGGGTCCAATCAAATCACAGGCCGTTACGAGCCAAATCATAATCACAGGGTCGTTACGGACCCAAACTACCGCCTTTGGCCGTACCAAATTCCAATCCTCACAGATCATTGGGCCTGTCGCGGGATAACCTAGGGTCGTACCTGGTTATCAACCTGTTTCTGGTGCCAGATCAAAAAGAACCCGAGATCAACATCCCAATAACAAATCTCAGGGATCAACATCCCAATAACAATCTCAGGGATCAACATCCCTATCAAACCGGCATCAACATGCCCATCACAAGTAACCCAGATCATGGCCACCATAAAATAGTGTCTAACCATCTGGTCGTACCTCAACTCACCACGTGACAATACAGTCATCATCATTCCATCAAAACACCAATTGTTCCGCAACTCAAATCATTCATCCTATATCTCAATTAATAAACTGATCCTCTATTAACAGTCCAACAACAAATCACTATAATGATCATAAGCCTCGAGAAACCTAACAGTTCAGAATATCATCATTCCAGTATACCTCCTCAAGATATCAAACCTAGACCACAGCTAACAGACCAAACCTCTACTAACAGCCCAACAACAACCATAACAAACTCAATAGAAGCAATAGTTCTAACAGCATCAATGACAGCAACAATCAACTTAATTCTCACAACAAACCATTCACAGTCACAAAAGTAATATCATACCAGCAATTATCACACATAGTGAACAAACAGCAACTTGATATTATGGGCAGTATATAAATAATTACTTATCCTCACCTTAGCCGATTATCAGTTATGGAATTGCCCAACAGATTCCAAGTCTGGTTCCTCAGGTAACTGCTCGTTATCGACTCCTATATAACAAGTAATAAATATGCTCACATAAGATGCACAGTAATTGATATGCCATAATATGCTGTACCGGAAAATAAATATCAAACCGACTCGGGTTATATTTTCTTTATCATAGTCATAACCATTTTTAAATCCTTTTCCAAAAATAATATATCGTACGTGTATTCGGATATTATTCCGGTATACAACTTGATAATACCATTCTCAAAATATTCCACAAGTATAATTATCATATATATATTCCAGGAATATAATTACCATAATTTCAGCAAAAGATAACACATGTATTTATATTTTTCAAAATATTTTCATAAAAAAGATTATTACTATAACATATATAGTTTTCCAAAAGTAGTTAGTTACCATAATTTTTCTAGAAAAATAATAACGTATAATTCCAGAAAAAATATTCTCATAGTATATATCTTTTTCTAAGGAGATTTTATAATGGTTTCTCAAAACATATCATAGTATTCTTAGTTTCCAATAATCAAAGTATATATATATATATATATATATATTTTAAACAACTCCTTTTCCAGAATTATTATTATGTTTTTTTTTCTTCTTTTTTTTTTGTGTTCTGTGAAGCTTGCAAGAAAGAAAAGATGTTACTGAGTTGCAAGAAAAGGAAAGGAAGAACTGTGTATGGGGTTTGCAGGAGCAGGAGGAGAAGAAGGTGGTGTGTTGGTGGTGTACTGGGTATGTGTGTGTGTTGCAGGAAGAAGAAAGGTGGTGATGGTGTACTGGGTACAGAAAATTACGGGTATCACAGGAGGCAAGCACGGGCGACACAGGAACAAGGCAGCGCAACCCTCAATTATGCAGGTAACTCGTGTACCGTCCGGACCAGAAAATAACTGATATACCTCCTTAGTTATATTTCTGGTGTGATTTTTCTGAGGATTCCGGGACCCGAAAAATACCAACTTTGGTCCGTAAAATCCACGGAAAAATTCCGAGCCCGGGAAAAACCTTGGTTTCGAAAAACGATGCCCGATTTACCTTGAATTAATTACCCAAGATTAAATTCAAAGGTAAATCACTGTATAACGACTTTTACAGTCTCGGTAAAAATACAAGTTTTTCCCAGGCTGTTACATTAAGACATACTAGGTAATAGTCCAATAAAGCCATAGAATACCAATTATCTTACAATCTGGGTAAACTATATTTAATTATCAACTATTTTAAAAAAATATACGGTCCATTAACGTTCTTAGCCTGTTTGTTATCATGTCCGTTAGAATGTATCCGTCCCGAGAATATGGGCTTTGCAAAATCGGCCCGTTTCCGAGCCTGACTTGTAATCCGCCCAAACCCGAGCCCAACGATGCATACGGGTCCAAGGAATTACCACGTCCTGATATCACGTTCCGCCCGCTGGAAAGTCCCAAGCCTTCGCCAAAAGATACCCGTGACCTCGCCGGTAAATTCCCGAGAACCACCTGCACAAACCTCTCAACCCCTCTGCCCGGAAGTATCTTAATGCACCACAGTACCGGGTCATCCACCACTATGACAACAACCCGGCCACCAACACAAACACCATACCCACAGCGACTAGCCGATGGCCGGAACACCACCAACCACCATGTCCATCAACCAAAACAACAACACACACACCCACAGCAACTCCACAATCGACATCAAGCCCACACGCATCCACCGACACAGCCACACCCAAGGTCAAAACAACCAAACCAGAACCAGATTAGTTCAATTCAACATGAACCGGGTTAAAAGAAAGAGAAGAGAAAGAGGGATGAGTAGTCGTCGCGACTTACCCACATCGCACCACTGTCGGCGACAGCAATCGTGAGGCAATGGAGAGAGGGAGAGGATGTGGAGACGAAGGAGAGGAAAGAGGGATCGGCTTCCCTGTGTGTAGTGGCGTTCCTCTGCGACGGCGGCGTTGACCTCGCCTTCGTTACAGCGAGTGAGGCGGAGGAGGCGCGACGAAGACATGGCGGCAGGTTTAAGAAGAGCAGAGAAAAGAGAGGGGATGGGCATTTGATGGGGAAGAGACGGCAGTGAGGTGGAGGCAGAGGAGAGAAATGGGTCGGCGAGGGAAGCAGCAGGGAAGGGAAATGGAGAGAAAGAGAGTAAGGAGAAGAAAGGAGAGAGAGATGGGTGCAGCGTGATAAAATCGGTGAAGGGGAAGAAAAATAAAGAGGAAGAAGGGAAGAGAAGACAGGGAAGAAAAGAAAGAAAGAAAGAAGTGGGGTAGGGCGGCGGAAGAAAACGGTGGAAAATAAAGGAAGTGGAGAATAAAAGAAAAGAAAAGAATGATGGGTAGGAAAGAATGGGTGCTGTCGGGCAAAACCAGCCGACAGTGAAACGACGTGGTTTTAAGCAACCACATGCTGCCCAATCAAACCACACATACCATTGGTCAAAACGCAAGGTGTTGTGTGTTTTATGTTTTGGCCCAACCAAAACTACGTCGTATCTGTCGAAACTACACGGAACCTCGTGTTTCATACATAAACATAACTTTTTACTTCTAATATAATTTAGAAGAATTCTTTACAAATTATTAAACATCAATAAAATCTAATTTATCTTTCCGAAAATAATTTAGGAGACACGAATCTATTTCTCTTTTAAATTTTGATATAGTAAATTATTGGAATATAGGTAAACCAATATCTTAGTAAAATTTTAATTATAATCACTAATGTTAATAATAAAAATAATAATGATAACAACACGAATAAGAATAATAACATCAAAGCTTCGGTAAGGAAAAACGTTATGGAAGTTAACCCGATTTGATAAAATTCTAGATTAAAAGTGATAAAAATTTTAACCATTGAAAAAGTTACAAACAACTCGGTAAAATCACGGAAATTTTACCCGAGTCGTTACATCTACCCTCCTTAAAAGAATTTCGTCCCCGAAATTCCCGCTTAGGAGTTAAGCAACCAACACTCGAAAATATACAAAACATCGGTCATGGCATACTTTGCCCTTGACCTAACTGCAAGGGTTAGTTATACCATTTTACCAAAAACTTGTCATTTTCCGAAACTTATCCTTCAAAAATTTATTTTTTTTTTCAAAACTTCGGGTCAACAAAGCAACAATACTTTTAATCACCAAAACACAGATAGCTAGGCGATCAAAACGTATTCACGAAAAAGAATACTCACATGTGAATGTTCTGTAACAGGCTGGCGGCCCTCGACTGGATCCATAATGCACTAACCATATGAATATGCACGCAATCATGTTAATCGTGTGGAGCGAGCTATGCACAGCAAGCAAGCACAACAAACACCCTAGGACCTACAGCCCGCTCCGCTACCAAAATGAAACGCCCTGACTACTATTTACCCAAAACACAGTAATTACTGTCCGATGGCGCCTTGCTCCCTGGCATCTTATCTCCCGGTTGGAAGTGCAAGGCAGCAAGGTTGATCCCTGCTCGATTGAAAGTGTTGCTCGCTATAACAGTGCCGACATGTGGCACAAACAGTATATAAGAAAGTAAATCGGCCCATTGGCCTTATGTCTCAAACATGTCACCCGACCTCGGGGAAAAAATAATAGCACAGCGAAAGCCATTATAGACTCATAAACAACATATGCAAAGCTCGATGCAACCTATAGGATTCGAGTCCTTCCCGAGGGTACACTACAGCTGTCCGAATGCATCCTGATCTACCCTCCAAAAATTGTGTGAGGGGTGAGACCAACCACTGTCTCACCAATAAACAGATAAACCAAAATATACAAGCAACCGCCATAACATCAAGCATCAAATCAGAGAACAACAGGATATCAGAAAGGAATTGGCAAGATCATAATACTCAAACATCACGCAGTCAAGACATAGCATCACAGTGGCAAAAAAGAAATCACAAGCACAACCAATTACAATAACTATCAAGTAGGAGTAGCATAACCCAAAGCCATGTTATCACGAACAACATCGCTAACAATGATGTGACTTCATAATTTCGACCCTGTCTGGAACATATCAACCGCCCTCTTACTACTAGACATCCTACATTAGGCTTGTGAAGTTTTGTTTTTTAATTTATTAGGGCCCTGTCACAAATTAGATGTTGGTCGTGCCGTGGTAGCCAAGCTAGCTAGCCCGTGGATCCCGCACTGGTACCTCCACATAAAATAATCACAGGACCGTTACGGGTCCAAATCAAATCACAGACCGTTACGGGCCAAATCAAAATCACAGGACCGTTACGGGTCCAGACTACCGCCTCTGGCCGTACCACCATCCAACCTTGACAATTAGTAATTTTATTAATTTATTTTTCTCTCTGAATTTTCACAATTCGGTCAACATCACGTGATCAGCTTTGGTCGTACCAGGTTATCAACTCATTTCGGTGCCAGATCAAAAGAGAACCCAGGATCGACATCCCAAAATCAAACCAAACAGGGATATACATCCCAAACAGAATCACGGGATAGACATCCCAAATATCAAACCAAGGATAGACATCCTTATCACAAGTAACCCGATCATGGCCACCTCAAAATAGTCTCTAACCATCCGGTCGTCCCTCTATTTACCACGTGATGCTTAAGTACTGATATCATTCTATTCCAGTATACCACCATAATCACAGTTCCCGAGCAGGCTACCGGCCTCACAGCTCATCTAGGAAACATATCTCAACACAACTGGAATCTCAACCATAAAGCTTAGACCACAACTATCAGACTCACAATCTCTGATAACAGTCTAATATCAACAACAATCCGCGATCCATAAAGAATTCACCAAAATCAGTCACAAGATTCTCCATCAACAATAATAAAAAAATTCATACGAATTCATTGAGCTCAATCACATGATTCAAATCATCATTAATATTCACAGGAGTCATAGCCACTCAGTAATTCAACCAAGCAATTCATGCATCGGTACAACCACAGAGCTCACAACAGAATTCAATAAATCAGAGTCAAGCACATCACAACAGGAATCAGAGTTCAGTAAATCATACTCCAGGCAAGTAACAGCAATACGAACACAATATCAGATAGTTCATACAACAGCTTGAGCATCACAGGCAGCACAACAAAGTTTATAAGTTTATATCCTCACCTGGTATTCCTAGAAAGTCGTTATCTGGTTAAGCCCCGATATCCCTGTAAATTTATAACAGTAACTATCACTTATAATGCACATCAAAGAATGCAATGTATGCTATTAGCTATTCGTTTATTATTCAGCTTATTCGCAACTAACGCTGTCATCATCGTTCTAAAACCGTTTCCATTAAATTTTTCTATTACGGTTGTAAGATAATTATAACCGATAAAATACTTGTAAATAGCGTTTCATAAAATAATTATTCTTGATGAAATAATAATTATGTAAACGACAGTTATAGTAATTAGATTAGAGCAAACGAAAAATATATCAAATGGCCATGTAATTAACATAGCCGATATATGGTATAAAATAATTATAACGTAATGCTGCGCAAAATAATTTTTATGAATACATGTATTCTTATGTAATGGTAATCGTAGGTAGGGTAGAAGTAATATAACGGATACCCTATAATATAATAAAAAAAACTCGCACATAATAATATAATAACTTAAACAATGAAATCAGTAGCTGAAAATAATATAATCAATAAATAAATAATGTAATGGATATGGCAGTAAATAATTTTTCTAATGGATTGGAATACTAGATAGTATTAATTTAATCTATAAGAAAAAACATCTAGAAAATTATAATATAAATAATATTATAAAGAGAAAATAATAAAGTAACATCTTAGTTAAACTTTGTAACATCAATTATATAATATATCCAAAGCTTGTTTATGTTTATGTATTCCGTTTGAAGGAATTACGGTAGCCAATAAATAAACAATTTGTCTTGACAAATACATAAGTACCGAGTATCGGTTAATATTATAAATGATCACAAGATGATTGATAAATAAATTTTGATTTGTATATAAATATTAAGCAAATAACATGCCAGTAGGTAATAATGTTATTGAGTAGGGTTAATACATATTTAGACATACTAGGTAATATTCCAATAAAGCCATAGAATACCAATTATCTTATAATCTGGGTAAACTATATTTAATTATCAACTATTTTAGAAAAATATACGGTCCATTAACGTTCTTAGCCCGTTTTTTATCATGTCCGTTAGAACGTATCCGTCCTGAGAACATGGGCTTTGCACAATCGGCCCGTTTTTTAGCCTAACTTGTAATCTGGCCAAACCTGAGCCCAACGATGCATACAGGTCCAAGGAATTACCACGTCCTGATATCACGTTCTGCCCGCTGGAAAGTCCCGAGCCTTCGCCGGAAGATACCCGTGACCTCGCCGGTAAATTCCCGAGAACCACCTGCACAAACCTCTCAACCCCTCTGCCCGGAACTACCTTAGTGCACCACAGTACCGGGTTATCCACCACCATGACAACAACCCGCCCACCAACACAAACACCATACCCACAGCGACTAGCCGATGGCCGGAACACCACCAACCACCATGTCCATCAACCAAAACAACAACACACACACCCACAGCAACTCCACAATCGACATCAAGCCCACACGCATCCACCGACACAGCCACACCCAAGGTCAAAACAACCAAACCAGAACCCGATTAGTTCAATTCAACATGAACCGGGTTAAAAATAAGAGAAGAGAAGGAGGGATGAGTCATCGTCGCGACTTACCCACATCGCACCATTGCCGGCGAGGGCGACCGTGAGGCAAAGGAGAGAGGGAGAGGATGTGGAGACGAAGGAGAGGAAAGAGGGATCGGCTTCCCTGTGTGCAGTGGCGTTCCTCTGCGACGGCGGCGTTGACCTCGCCTTCGTTGCAGCGAGTGAGGCAGAGGAGGTGCGACGAAGACCTGGCGGCGGGTTTGAGGAGAGCAGAGGAAAGAGACGGGGTCGCCATTTGATGGGGAAGAGACGGCAGTTAGGTGGAGGCAGAGGAGAGAAAGGGGTCGGCGAGGGAAGCAGCAGGGATGGGAAATGGAGAGAAAGAGAGTAAGGAGAAGACGTTAGAGAGAGATGGGTGCAGCGTGAGAAAATCGGTGAAGGGGAAGAAAAATAAAGAGGAAGAGGGGAAGAGAAGACAGGGAAGAAAAGAAAGAAAGAAAGAAGTGGGATAGGGCGGCGGAAGAAAACGGTGGAAAAGAGAGGAAGTGGAGAATAAAAGAAAAGAAAAGGAAGATGGGTAGGAAAGAATGAGTGCTGTCGGGCAATAATTTTGCCCTACCGACAGTGAAACGACGTGGTTTTAAACAACCACAAGCTGCCCAGTCAAACCACACATACCATTAGTCAAAACGCAAGGTGTTGTGTGTTTTATGTTTTGGCCCAACCAAAACTACGTTGTATCTGTCGAAACTACACGGAACCTCGTGTTTCATACATAAACATAACTTTTTACTTCTAATATAATTTAGAAGAATTCTTTACAAATTATTAAACATCAATAAAATCTAATTTATCTTTCCGAAAATAATTTAGGAGACACGAATCTATTTCTCTTTTAAATTTTGATTTAGTAAATTATTGGAATATAGGTAAACCAATATCTTAGTAAAATTTTAATTATAATCACTAATGTTAATAATAAAAATAATAATTATAACAACACGAATAAGAATAATAACATCAAAGCTTCGGTAAGGAAAAACATTATGGAAGTTAACTCGATTTGATAAAATTCTAGATTAACCGAGATAAAAATTTTAACCATTGAAAAAGTTAAAAACAACTCGGTAAAATCACGGAAATTTTACCCGGGTCGTTACATTATGGATTAAATCGTTATCTGCAACCTTAGATTGAATCCAATCAGTGTGATTATAGATTGTTGTCACCCTGTTTTATAACGAATAGAAATAGGTTCTTATGTATAATGCAGATAAATATATTTTATTCGTCACCCACTTTATAACGAATAAAAATAGATGCTTATGTATAATGTAAATATATATATTTTATTTAGATTTAATTTTTTAGTAGAAATAAAAATAGGAATTATAGGAGTTGTGGAGGAAAACAAAAAAAAATTGAATATACTACTCATGTTATTTTAGTATCGCATGCACATGCTAGTAGATTCTTTTAATATATATATTTTTGTATTTTATATATATATATATATTAATTAAGGATAATTATATTAATTTGTTGGTTTTTTAGCTCGTACGATATAGTTATAAATACAGAGAAACTACTTGTCATTCATTATTATATGACATGTCATTTTTGTTTTCTCTACTAATACTAAGTAAGGTTATTTTTGTACTTTCGGCTGTTTTACTTCCGACTGTTTCGCTGTCTCCGTGCTTTTATAGATAGTATAGATAGAAATTGATAGATATACATATGCGCGTATAGCATACTGCATTATCCAAAATAACTATAATTTTATGATAATAGCACGTGCTTTCCTTTTTGCAAATCAAATATAGCATAATGTTAGCTTATTTAGAAGCAACAATTTCTAATCCTTGTCAAATCTTATAGTATCTACTATCTAGTTTATAATGTCGTGAAAAATTAATTCATGATTCATGCAGTCAAAGTACAGGTACTTCGAACTTTGTTTTTGTAAAATTTAACCACCTGAACTAAAGATTTAACCATTTGAACTAAAAAATCAGGATAGAGGTACCTCAAACTTTGTTTTTGTAAGATTTAACCCCTCCATCCATAATTTCACAATTTTTTAATATTATTCTTTTTTTTCTCCTATTTTATTTTTTTATCCAATTTAGAAATCCATTACTTCAAAAAATACCATTATTTCAAAAAATAAACCAAAAAAAAGATTAATTTTCTAGAGAAAAAATCAAACAATTATTATATCACTTTAACTTATTTGTCTCAACAAACAAAGAAAATCAGAGGATGCGAAATGGAAAAAAAAATTGTAGGAGATCTTAAAATTAGTTTGTTAGATTACGTAATTTTTTAATGAAAAGATTTGGAAAATTTTAAATAATATTAATGTTTGTTTTTGGAGTGATAAGGGAGTTTTTAAAAGTTAAAATGACTTGGTTTCTTAACATTATGCACATTTAAAAGGATTTTTAAAAACAATATTTAGTTAAAAAAGAAAAATGATTAAAAATTCAGTTTCCTTTTTTTGCAAATAAATATTTTTTTATTTTTAAATCGGATCAAAAAAATAGGAGAAAAAAATGAATAATATTTAAAAAAATTGTGGAATTATGGGTGGGGGGGTTAAATCTTACAAAAACAAAATTTAAGGTACATCTATCGTGTTTTTTTTAGTTCAGGCTGTTAAATCTTTATTTCAGGTGGCTAAATCTTACAAAAACAAAGTTCAAGGTAGCTCTATCCCGATTTTTTTTAGTTCAGGTGGTTAAATCGTTTGACTAAAAATTCAGGTGGTTAAAGAGCAATTAACCCTTGATGATACACCAGTAATCATGTGTCACAATATCTATAGGACCGTGCTTTAAGCCCTAACAATATTGCAATTAGAAGGTGCCCGAGAGGAAAAAAAAAAAAAAGAACAGAAACTACATCCCTCTTTGTAAAATTAGATCCAAAGGAAAAGATCTACGCCACCACCCAGAAAAAAAGGAAAACAAAGAACAAGCCCAGATTGCATGCCTAAACAGTCTCCCTTTACAAAGTCACAACTTTTTTTTTGTCCCTCGTTTCACGTAAAATATTCTGAATTCTCCCTTCTTGATTTTGACTATTTGAATTTTCCTTTTCAGTGTTATTCCTCTTTTAACGAAAGAAGCCTTTTTAATCTACAACACCTCTCTAGACCAGGAAAGGATCCCTACATTCAAGCCCATATCCTTGCTTAACCGATAACACCCCAATATATATAAAAAAAAAAAAACTAGTAGTACTAACACATTACTCCTCCTCCCCGTATCTATCTTAACAATCCCAAAATAACAAATTATTAAGCACCGGATTTTTATTTTATTTTTTTAAAGAACCAAACCATTATTATAGTAGTACTAGTATCAATCGAGGTGTTTTGAAATAAATATGGAGGAGTACATGAGGAAGCTGGCCCTATGGCACACAAGGACGTTCACTCCTTTAATGGCACACGATGACCTGGAGCCCATTATGCTCAGTATGGGTTTCGAAGGTCAGTCTCCGTGCAATGGCTGGAAGGAGTACGCTTACGTGGCAACCCATATTGTACCCGCCGAGCAGTCGCAGTCGCAGTCGCCGCCGCGCCCGCGGTTGCCGTACCCTAGTATAGACGGTTGCCACCAGCTCACTTTCCAGTCCTTCATTGACGCCGTCAGCTTCTACCTCCGGGCCTATGACGTCGCCGACGTCTTCCACATTCGGTAACGTTAAATTCTTCCCCTATTTCGTTACGTTTCTTTTTTGTTTGTTGGTTGAATGGTGTTTTCTTTTCCTCTCCTTTGAAGAATTTATTTAGCACTCCAGTAATTTTACCTGTTCTTTATTATTTTTTTGGGTTGGAAATTGAAGGGTTTAAGAGGTTGATAAATTGATCGCAACTTTGTCTGTTTGTCCTTTTTATTTTTTATTTTATTTTATTTTATTTTTGGTGTGCTGGTTTTAAATTCTTTAACAATGACACATGCGCCTCCTTTATGTGTGTTTATGTACTGCTCGAGTTAAAGTTTCGATGAAAGGCAGCAGCAGTAGTTGTGTAGATAACATTAATTAGTGTTGTTGTTTCAAATCCTTTGTTTATTAAAGTGCCATTTTTGTTATTGTTCAGGAAACCATTTTTAATGATTCGGATTTAATTATGAGGAATTGATATCATAAAACCATGGTTGTGATGAAAAAAACCGAAGAAAAAGTTGTAATTTCTTTAAATATCACTTCATAAGTGGGTTCAACATCAAATTCACACAAGACCCAGGATGACAACAGGATTCATCAATGCAAAAAGCGATTTTGAAAACTAAAATTTGAAGGATTTGGACGTTTTTTTTTTTGCAGGGCAATGCCGCTGCATCGAGTTCATGATAGAAACAGGAAATGGAGGAAGATGCAAGACGACGAGACTGTGTATGTTTTCAGAGATGGAACAATTGATCCAGCAGCTGCTAATTACCACTTGGACAACCCAGGCAACGATGGCTGCGACTCTGCAATTATTCGCGATAAGGCCAACAAGAATCCTATCAACCTCACTGTACCTTTGAAAGACATCATTACAGGATGATGATGATCATCACGTATATATATTCTTATTATTACTTCCAGAGAAAATTGGATGATACCAAAGTTTCCTTTTTACGCAGAGGAGACAACAGTTTTGTTTTGTCTTCTTTTTTTTTTTATTTATTTTTGTGAATTTCCTTTCTGTTTAGATGGTAATTAAGGGTTAGGTTACTGTACGGATTGTCAATATTGAAGTTTAAAGAAAGGATTAGGGGAAACAACGCTCTATAATGGAACCAAGCAAAGTTATTTTGAAATTTCAGATATAGAAGTTCTCACCTTTCCACTATTTTGATTGTGAAAGTGATCATTTTCAATTGGCAAATTCTCAAACTCTACATCGTTAATTAGCGACAATATGTCAATATCTACTATCTAGTATCTAGCAACGGTAGCTACATAGACAAGAAGCAATACTACGTCGCTTTTGCGATACATTGCAAAACTTTCTGTTTCCCTCCATTTTCAGCCAGTCGTGTAAAAAAAACTCCATAAAAGCAGAGCTTGACCAAAAAAGAGGAGTACATGCGGTTACTTCCATGGCCGAAACGTCTCAGATCATTCCTCTTACGCTCCAAGCACGAAAGAAACATAGCCCAAGTCCACGCCATCATCACCACAGCGGGTCTCTCCACCAACCAAGACTCCCTCGCCGGCCTAGTTGCGTCATATGCCCGCATAGGAAGCCACCTGTACGCCCGCTACGTGTTCGACAAATTGCCTCACAGAGGCGCACCCTTATGGACCTCCATGATCGTCGCGTATTCTCGCAAGAATCTACCCCGCGAAGTGTTAAGTCTCTACCGTAGGATGGTAAACGAAGGAGTTAGGCCCGATAGCTCCACTTTCACTGTCGCGATCAAGGCTTGCTCGAGCTTGGTGGATTTTGAGGCTGGAGAGGAGATTTGGCGACGAGCTGCGGTTCTTGGATACGAGTGTGATGTGTTTGTTTGTTCTTCGGTTTTGAATTTGTATGCCAAGTGTGGCAAAATGGAGGAGGCTAAGGTGGTGTTTGATAGGATGTCGAAAAGAGATGTTGTGTGCTGGACTACCATGATAACGGGGTTTGTGAATGCTGGAAAGGCATTGGAAGCGGTTGATATGTACGGGAGGATGCAAATGGAGGGAGTTAAGGGAGATGGAGTTGTGTTTCTTGGCTTGGTTCAGGCTTGTGCCATGGTCGGGGACTTGAAATTCGGGGGTTCGGTTCATGGGTATATGACGAGGAGAGGGATGGCTGTTGATGATGTTGTGCTTGAGAGTAGTATTCTGGATATGTATGCTAAGAATGGGAAGTTGGAGCTTGCTTCTCGTGTGTTTAAGAAGATGTCAATTAAGAATGTTGTTTCTTGGGCCACACTAATTTCTGGCTTTGCTCAGAATGGTTTTGCGACGCAGGCACTGGAGATGTTGGTTGAGATGCAGGATTTTGGGTTCAAACCTGATTCTGTGTGCCTCTTGAGTGCAGCTTCAGCATGTTCGCAAGTTGGATATTTGAAAATGGGGAAATCTATACATGGATATATTGTTAGAGGGCTTGATTATCAGTTAACTTCAAGTAGTGCCTTGATTGACATGTATGCCAAATGTGGAGCACTTTCTTGTGCTCATGCCATATTTGACCAGATGGATTCTAGAGACGTGATAATGTGGAACACAATTATTTCTGGCTATGGGATCCATGGGCTTGGAATGGAAGCTCTCTCCATCTTCCGCAGGATGACAGAAACAAACCTAAAACCAAACCATGCAACTTTTTCTTCTCTTCTCTCAGCTCTTAGCCACTCGGGACTAATAGAAGAAGGCCAATATTGGTTTGATGTCATGGTTAATCAATATAAGATCCAACCCAGTGAGAAGCACTATGCTTGTATGGTCGATCTTTTCTCTCGAGCTGGACGAGTGGAAGAGGCTTTTCAGCTAATAGAATCCATGAATACTACACCAGGAGTTGCTATTTGGGTTCCTCTCCTGTCAGGTTGTCATAGTTATGGGAAATTCTCAATCGGAGAGGTGGCAGCTAAGAAGATCCTCGAGTCAAATCCAGATGACTTGGGCATTTATTCTCTGATTTCAAATTTCTTTTCCTCCGCAAGGAAGTGGAATGAAGTAGCTATTTTGAGGAAGAATATGAAAAAAAGAGGGACAAAGAAAGTACCTGGGTATAGTGCAGTGGAAGTGAATGGAGAGCACCACGCTTTCCTGATGGAAGATAAGAGGCATCCTCAATATGAGGATATTTCACAAGCATTGGATAGTTTGGATAATGAGATGAGAGCTAATGTGTGCTCTCCGGATTTGGAAACTGTGGCGTATGATGTTGAAGAGGAAGCAGAAGGAATTTGATTATGCAATCATGCTGAGAGCCTTGTGATGGAAAGCCTAAGTTGTTAATCATATTAACAGCAGGTTGTTTGGATTCGTGCCCCAAAACATATGATCTTACAAACGCAGATGATTTTAACTTTTTAAGTCCCTGGCTCTTGCATGATTCAAATGATGCAAGAAATCTTGATTCAGAACCTTGATGGATATTGCACTTCTTGCTTGATGTTCTGAAGTTCACTTTGGGAATATGGATTTTTGCGCAGGCTTGAAGGAGCCAAAGCCTAGAATATACAAAGCCCCAAGCAACAATATGCATTTGTTTGGTAATGCATAACATTTTTGAAACAATATGCATTTGTTTGGTAATGCATAACATTTTTGAATTCTCTCCTTTGAAAATAATGCTCAAGATGACATGAGGCCCCTGTGATGTTGCAGCCAAAATGTTGAAGAAGAATGTAGAGTTTCATACGTGTACTCACTTTTTTCATTGCTTGTATCATCTGATGAAACAGCTTGCAAAGGAGTTGCCTTTGGAATGAAGCATTCCATTTCCTTTCTCATCTGGTAATCACCATTCTTGCCTTCCATTTCCTTTCTTATGTGGTAATCAGAATTCTTTGTTGCTTATTGTTATTACTTTCTTTTTCATATTATCTTTTGCTACCTTCTTGATCTGGTAATCATTATTTCTTTGGTTGGGATGGCTACAAACTTGCATATTCTTTTGAATATGGGGCTAAACAGGTCAGCAATGGTGCATTTGTATAACAGCCCGCATCTCTGGCTGATTGTCTAAGGTTGTTCTCCCTCCAAACGTGGTTTCCTTCGGTTAATCATTGGCCTGTCGTGAAGATCATTAAGGTACAGAATCTTCTCCTTTGTAACGCTAACCTTAATAATGTAGATTAAAGATCACTTCTTCTGTTGAAGTTCTATGTCTATTTGGACAAAAAATACACTATACTCTAGAAATAATGATTAAATGGGTTCTGAAATTCTTCTTTCAGTCCCTGAGGCAACTAATGACCGCACTTGAAAGAAAAGAGAATTGACAGTTGGACATTCAACTTCCTCCTTCTAGAACGATGCACGTGTGTTAGTGCTGCTATCTGAACTTGTTCAAAGCTCAAGAGCCTCCAAGTTCCTGCTGCTTTCCCAGTACAAGGTCACCTTCAGAAGAGGGGCTCTTGCCAAAGTTTTAGCAATAACCGTTTGCTCGTCGTTGGCTGATTGCAGTGCGTTAGATCGTTAATTGGTGCAGTTATTATTACCTTTGAATTGTTATGCAATTCTTCGTCGGTTCTGTAAACATTTTGTCTTAGTATAGGGGAAAAAGAACATTTTGCCTTCACTCGGAACCGCAGTTCATCAAGACTTATTTATTAGAAGAAAAAGATTTAACTGTTATAAAATTGAAAGTGAAATAAATTTTTGATGATAATAATACAATTTTGATTTTGATGGTTAACATAAGCTTGATGATAATAATACAATTTTAATTTTGATGGTATTAATACATTTGATAATAATATTGATAATGAAAAATGATTAAACTAATATAGAGGGAGTTTGAGTTTAAGTAGAGGAATGAAGTTTATGGTGATAGATGTTAAGTTAAGAAAGATGATGATATTAAGGTTAAGACAAATGAAATTATAGAAGGTAAATGGCCAAAATTATAAATTAAGTGGATGTTTGGTGTAGAGTTTAAAAATTTACTCGATATGAAATCGAATATGGTAAAAATTAATTTTACCGATAACAATCAGATTCACCTATATATGTATTAACATTAACACATTTTTTTGAATGACCCAATCATATCCGCTTGCTAAACGGCATTGCATTCCCGCGTTTTCCTCCCCGAGCTAATAGGCGAAGCCTACGAACCAGGTCTCCCCAATCTTTCAGACGCAACACACCCGTGCCCATCCAAGGCAAGCCCAGTAAGCCCATCAAAAGCCCGTGACCGGTTAAGTTCCGACGAAATACGATAGCCTATTATATTGATCCTCGTTTGAAAAGTAGCGCCATGTCAGCCTCCCGCGCCATCGGTGAATGCCGTCCACTTGTTTGTTAGAATTCCACAGATAAAGAGCCACAGCGCAAATTGGATATAAGCCACCGCAAGAAATGGGATCCTACTTGATCAGGACCATACTCAAGCACAAGCACTCACTTTCCCCGTCAACCACCTTCATACGATCGAAGACCACATCGGCCCAGTTCGTGGCATCCAGGGCCAGGGATGCTACGTTTGAGAAACTAATGGACAAATACAAGAACCTTCTCAAAGTCGTCGCCATTCAAGACCTCATCCTCGCAAACCACGAAACCGCCGCCGGCAACAAAAACCCACCATCGGTTTCCCTTGATTTCCTCTCTAGACTGTCTCAAAAGCTCCACCTCAACCGCGGGGCGGCCTCTTTTCTCCGTAAATACCCCCACATTTTCCACATCTTCTACGACACCGCAAAGTCTCAGCCTTTTTGTAGATTAACTGACCTTGCTATGCAAATTTCCCGAGAAGAAGCCGAGGCGATCAATGCTTCCTTGCCTCTTGTCGTTGACAGATTGGTCCGGCTTCTGTTCATGTCCACCTCCAAGTCATTGCCCCTTCGTGCTATTTTCAAGGTCTGGAGGGAGCTGGGGCTTCCTGATGATTTTGAGGACTCGGTGATATCACGAAACCCACATTTGTTCCAGCTTTTTGATGGGCATGAACCGAATACCCACGTATTAAAGCTGGTGGGTGAGGTTGCTGAGGGTGGTTTTACTGCTGCTGTTGAGAATTGGAGGATAATGGAGTGTTGTAAGGAGGAGGAGGAGGAGGGTACTGATGTTGATAGGATTGGAATTCGGTATAGTTTCAAACATGGGTATCCGCCAGGGATGAGGTTAAGCAAGAATTTCAAGGCTAAGGTTAAGGAATGGCAGAGCTTGCCATATTTAGGACCTTATGAGGAGTTGGACTTGGAAGAGAAGAAGAGTTCTAAGGCAGGAGTAAAGGGGCTGGAGAAGCGAGCTGTTGGGATCGTGCATGAATTCTTGAGCTTGACGGTGGAGAAAATGGTGGAAGTGGAGAAGATCAGTCATTTCAGGAAGTGTTTTGGGATTGATTTCAACATAAGGGATTTGTTCTTGGATCATCCAGGGATTTTTTATCTGTCTACTAAGGGAAAGAGGCATACTGTTTTTCTAAGGGAAGCATATGAAAGAGGTCGGTTGATTGATCCTAATCCTGTATATGATGTTAGGAGGAAGCTACTTGATCTTGTTATTTTGGGGCGCCATGATATGCTTGAGAGTAACTTGAAGGTACAGGAGGTTGTTGGGAACCACAATTCTGGGTTTCAGAATGATAATAATATTGATTGAAAGGCGTTTAATTTTCATAATTGTGAATGGTTTGATTGTCATGTATACCAGGGACAAATATCCCCTAGTTAATCGACTTGGATTCAACACAGTAAGAAGCATTATGCCTGCGTAGTCAATCTTTCGTCAGGTGGTGGACGAGTTGAATGGCCAGAGTCCATGACCAGTGAAATAATGATTGGTAATCAGAAATTGAGTGGTGACAGGTAAGAAGATCCTGGAGTTGGAACCCGATGACTTCGGAATTTGGCTCTCTTTTTTATTTGGCACTTTCCTGTCCTCCACCAGGAGGGCGAGATGAAAGTAGGTTACCTATGAAAGAATCTCGGGAGCAGATGAGTGTCGTAGTTTTTTTGTCGGTATTTGGAAGAGCTTGAATGTAGCATTCTCTTGTTAACATCAAGGTGGTGTAGTTGTTTCCTAGATTGTGAATGCGAATTGCAAGAGAATTGGCAGTAGGATAAATGTGCTTAGCAAATTCCGTTTCCTATACTTGACTTTGGGCCGCTGGTATATGGACGGGGACATGAAACTGAAATAGAGGGGACTAACAAGCATGCTATTTTTTTTAAGACATCATCCATCTGGTTTGTTAGCTATTTTTCAGAATAAGAGCCAATAGCTAAACAAAGTCAGATAAACAATACCGAAGAAAAAGAAACTAATAGAGAAAATAGCGGCCACAAAAACATGAGACGGCTGCTACCAATTATAGACCGCAGGGATGGATAGCCAACAAATCCTAGATTCAAGAATCACAAAATTTCCACACTGGGTAAACTAATCCATTTCCGGTTCTATGATAAGAAGTTAGTTGCCACCAAAGACCAGTATAATTCCCAAAACTTTCTTTGTATTGCTTGCATCTTTCCAAACTTCCTCAACTCCGGTGTCCCAAAGCTTGTGCCTGAAGGTTTTGATTGTCTTCTAACAAGCGGTCATATTCAAGTAACAAATCTGCAGACTGCTTCTGAAGTGAAACAACATGGGCTTCGGCAGTTTCGATTTGCTTGTCCTTCTGTTCACATTCCTCCTTCAGCTTCTTCAAGTTCGACTTTAACAAAGATAATTGGTCCTGTAGTAGCTCTAATTCCTTGGAAGCTTTCTCTTCCTTCTCTTTGAGTTCCATTTTCTCTTTTCGAAGTCCATCAAGTTCTTCTTTAGAAGACCCCACATTACTCCTCAGCGTAATAAGCTTAGTAAGATAATGGTGCATGCGGTCAATTATGAACCCAAGAAACAGGACAAAACCTGCATGAAACCCAGTTTGATCCATTCAGTTATTACAGGGTATAACTAAAAGGAAAGGGTGAAGAATAAGATACGAGGATATCAATATATCATGAAGGACATCAACACAATCAGGAATAACATTAGTAGCTGGAGACCAATATGTCAGGAAAGTGTGCCAAGGAAATCTTTATTATTATGTAGATTATGGTTAGTCAGAGGATCAATAATCCTTTGATGTCCAAAAAACGTTGACAATCACAAGCAACACGCATTACCCACCAAACAACCAAACTAGATCATTAAAGTTAATCTGATTTTTATTCTTTTCAAGGTAATCACACCTTAAACTGAAACCATATCAGATGAGCTGTAATGGTTCTTAAAAGAATAGAGGTTAAAATTTCAGTAGAACATCACCACAAACCACCTGAAAGGAGGTTTGTAAGATATTTTGATAAACTATACTCCATGCTCGAATGGAAAGATTGTAGTAGCTATTTGATATGACAATTTATACGTAATGACAAAAGGGCACCAAAAGTGAAGGCAACAAGAAACACTTCAATTGACGAACCACTATGGTGATGGAGCACTTCCCCTGATCTACTATCATTTTGGTGAAAGGAAAGGGGATGCCTTCACCACTTGGCTCGGACCAAAAAAGCACTAACGGTGTTTGATATGGCCATTCTTCATTGCATTCCACCAGTGTGACAAAGCATTAACACAGTCCAACGGCATTGAAACACCAAATAGGCACTGAATAATATAGGATTTATTAATGTCACACCCAAATCTTTTAATCTAACCCCCAGACGGGCAGACACCTCAAGTGACAAAATTGTAGTGGCAAACTAATGGTCAGTAGTTGTGTTTGGGGATTAAGGTTAACATCTCGGAGGTGAGATTAACACCAACGTCTGACAAACCTATGCCCATCCAATAAAACTTGGAACACAAAGGCAACAAGCACCCAACTTTTGTTGCTCGGAATGATCCTTTAATCAATGTGACATGAAATGTTTTTTTTAATCACTTTACAAGACAGAAGCAGAAGTTCAGAAGAAAAGAAAGATGATACAAACAGATGGGAAAGGTTGTATCCACTAGCTTGTTGGGAAGTCTCAATCTCAACTTTTGAAGACAAGAATAAATCTTTGTGTAACTATGCCATAATGGAGGCAGAAAAAGCTTTACACACATCATCCATTTTCCTCCTAGCGTTTAACGAAGCGCCGTAAATCCAAGAAGACAATGGATTGGAGTAGACTGTGTTTGATAACTAAGAAGCTTCATACAGAACGAAGAAACACACTACATAGCTAAAAAGATCCAAAGCATTCAACACTCCCCAAGCTCAATGCTGACTACGGGCATAATCTACTTCCCTAGAAGAATCAGTAGCAAAACAGCATATTCGTTCAAAGGGTTGAGAGCTAATCGAACTTTTTGCCGCTCTTCTAAATGTATAGTTGAAAACATAAGAAGCAAAGGCAAGGGTGTGGTAGTATGTAAAAATGTTTAATATGTTAACATTTGGTTATACATGCGGTCACACAGATTCACTAAGCAGTATAATATTACTTAGGGTGGGGCCAAACTATATATCTCATGAATCAGAGGTTTTTCTTTCTCGTTGCTAAGGTATACTTCCACGATACTAGTCTGATTTCTGAATAGTGAACATAAACCCTCACGACTTAGTCGCTGCGATTCTTGCCTAACTGCTGTCAGTAAAAACATAATCCATCAGATAATGTAGCATCATTTGGATTCAGCCGGGCAGCCTGACCGATCTATCTCGTAGATAACAGTTCTCTCCAAGACTGAAACTTCAGAGTCACAAATGTCATTGATTACAACATTATTCTACCTATATGTTTCCTCATTTTTCTTGTATGTTCTATTATATTAAAGTTTAAGAAAACAAAGTACAAGCATCGAACCAACAAGTTTAACTCACACAATCATAACTGCAATTTCCTTTCATGTACCACAGCATCTTCCATCTAAATAATGTCGCTAACAATCCATCGAAACAATGTCTTAAAGAAATAAGTAACAAAAGAAACAATGTAAACGACCGAGAGGAAAAAAAGAATAAGACCATACCCATGAGTGATGCTTCGAGCAAATGGGTTCTCCACAGAACCTGATCCATGGGCGACATAGTACCAAGCTTTGCACCCTTGTTTTGGATCTTAACAATGCTCATAAGACTCGAGAGAAGGATCACAGACATGGTACCCGCAATAGTCTTCACAGTAGCTGGACCCTTTCCCGTCTTTACCTGATCTAAACTCTTTATCACCAGCTCTCTCAAAGGCCCAATCTTTACAAGCAATAAAAATGCTATAACACCCTCTGCAAACAGAACTAAAAATAACAACTGAATCATTTCTGCCCCGAGTGTAATGCCTCAATGCCTCCCTCAAAAACCAACTTCTACGCAGAAAAGAGAGCAACTTTGAGCCTATGGATCCATGAATTTTAGCAAAAGCTAAAGGGAAGCTGTTTTAACTAAAACCCATCTGTCTAGTCTCTAATCAATCCTCATTGGCGTGTATTACTAGTGTTTATGACAGGAACTCTGAGCGAGTGAGTAGAAACTCGAACTACCCACTTCAAAAACCAGGTGTTTTTCAGGGCTACAGATCTGTGGAATCAGCTATAAGTGGAAAGATGGAAGCTTTCTCTAAGAAACCTAGCTGCGCTTTTTTCACAGGTTTTGCGCTCAAGACTAATGGCACTGGTGTGGGGATTAGGGGTGGGTAATTCTGCTTTTTGTCAGCCTTGAAGGAATTAATATCAGGTACTAAAAGTAGTAGGAAATTGCAAACAGGGTATTAGTAAAAAAGAAAAAAAAGGGTAAAGACACACCAATAGGAGTGAAGAAAAGGAAGCTATTAGGCTTAAGAAGCAGAGATTGTTATCTCTTGTGTCCGTAGTAGGAAATTGCAAACAGGGTATTAGTAAAAAAGAAAAAAAAAAGGGTAAAGACACACCAATAGGAGTGAAGAAAAGGAAGCTATTAGGCTTAAGAAGCAGAGATTGTTATCTCTTGTGTCCGTAGTAGGAAATTGCAAACAGGGTATTAGTAAAAAAGAAAAAAAAGGGTAAAGACACACCAATAGGAGTGAAGAAAAGGAAGCTTAAGAAGCAGAGATTGTTATCTCTTGTGTAACAACGGACCGTTTGGTAATGCGTTAGGTAGCATAGTCACACTTGTCCTAACAGGCTACTATTTTAGCGAGGGAGGATGAGTAAAGCAGAAAAGCCAGGTCTTTTGAGATATTGCCTTGTAATACGGGGGTGGTGCTGTTGTGTTAGCAAGTGAAAAATGTGTAGAAGAAGACTAAAGGCAAAAATACTCGCTTCTTGTACTTATGCTATACATTGGAGCAGAACATCTTTGGCTTTGCTAGGATATAACCTTCATGCCTCCCTAGTTTGTCGCCGATATTGCTGAACATCTGATGACTCCTGCTATTTTCCAAGTGAACTGTCCCTCTCCACCCTTTTGTCCTTTTTTTTCTTGGTCAATTGGTCGCCGCACGTATTAATAGAAATTAACTATTTTAACTTTTTTTCTCCATTGTCATGTTATTGTTCACATAATTATACCTCAAAACTGGATTCTGTGGATAAAATTATTGTCATGGTAAAGTAATTGTTTTCTTCTTTTGGCGTAGGTAGTTGTGGTTTGTTCTTTATTTGTTAGGTTTATTTTTTTTCACAGTGGCTTTCCAGGGAGTAAAATTCAATGTTATTAAGTGCTGGAAAGAGATTCCATTTTGTCTAATCCTATGGGTAACCTAATTTTATCTGCTTAGAGTGGAAAATAATTTTTGTGGAGTGGAGGTAGTAATGATGAATATGAAGAGTGTTATGGATGCTTCTATTATGGCAAGCAGCCCCCACTTGGAGGAGGAGGATGATGGGTTCAGACTTTAGTCTTCAGAAAAATAAATGGCAAGAACACAGTAAGAAGTCCGTCCACAACAAATGAATTTGCCAGAACTAGAATAACGGGCTATGGAAGACAAAGCATAATTACTCGTCAACCATAACTGTGAAAAGCCCAAACCTGGGCAAGGTCCACGAGATCCGTTGTGAGTTGTAAGCCCAAATCCATACAGAGAGCTGAAGGTGTTAGTTGTCGATCTCTCATATTTGTGCCAAAAAGCCCAAAACTGTGCAAGGCGTTGAAGTAGTCAGTCATAAGCCAGAATTATAGGTCAAAATGGATTCGACTTAAGTCTAATGCTTTATTACTCTTACTTTATGGATTGGGCCGGATACTATGAACAATATATATAAAAAAAATAAAAAATTAGTTATTGTTATAAAATACGTGATATGTCTGTCATTGTACTTACCTACCTGAGCTCCACACTTATCTTCCTCCTTCTCTATATAATATCTGCAAAAATGAAATGAAATACGAATGAATAATGTTTCAGCCCTTCTCCAGCTCTTCCTCTTCTTCAATATTAATCTTCATTTACAACACGTTATCAGCACGATAACTCTACCCACATCAAGAAAACTAGAAATACAAAACCAAAACAAAGGAGAAGATGAACAGTGTACCACCCTCCCTCGCTACTGTTCACGCATTAGAGCTCCGTGCTGTTTCTCGCGTCACCGCCCACACCGCCGTGCTCCTCACGTCGTCGCCGACCGGACGAGCTCCTAGCCGTTCGCCCTCGCAGCCTCACGCGCCGCCTAGACGTGACGACCTGAGAGGAGATCCAGCCACCCATTTCCTTGCTCGCCTCGCCTGTAGCTGCCAGATGCCGCGTCGCTTGCCGCCAAGCTGCGCGCCTGTGCCACGCGCCTGCCGCGCCGTCCTCCTCGCAACCCCGCTTGTCGCTGCAGACTGTCGGACCGTCGCTTGTGAGACGACCCGACTGCACGAGCCACCGCCGCCGACCACGCCCTGCCATCTCCTCGAAGCACAGCCGCGTCGCCTCCTCTTCGCGCCCTTCCTCGGTCGCCTCGCCCGCTCGCGTCGCCGTCTGCAACACCCAAGGTGAGCAGACCCGGATCTGTCTGGGTCGCGTGACTTGGGTCGGGTTAACCTGCGTGGGTTTGGACCTGGACAATTGGACAGTGGGCTGGGTGCTTGGGCTGGTCTGACTCGGGCCTTTGCACGGGCCTGGGCTTGGCACTATGCAAAGGCCTGGGCTGGTACTGTTCATCGCTCAGTCCAGGATTAAAAAAAAAAGGAAAATATAATTCTGGAAAATATAATTTGAGAAAATAATCAAAGTATTAAAATACTGGAATAATAACCGGGTATAAAACCAAGGTAATCATTTCTAATTTTTTTAATCTGCATTTGTTTATTTGCTTAGTATTGTATATTTGCCGGCTAAGCCGCATTATCTCTTTGTTGGCCGGCAAAGCCGCCTTGTTTCATTTGTTGGCCGGCTAAGCCGCCTTCTATCGAGTAAGCATATTTTTATGTTTTTTTTATTTAAATTACGATTGGGCTATTAAAAGGCCCATTGCATTTACGTTTTACTTGGGCTCGTACAAGGCCCATCATATTTATCTTTCGGTTATTTATTTTTAATTGGGCTAATCAATAAAAGGCCCATGTTTATTTATTTTTATTATGTCTTTTATTTAATTTTTGGAATTATGTGATTAGTTTTTCGCGGCCCTTAAAATTTACGGAAGAAATTTGTTATGGGCGCTGAAATGCATTTAAATGCAAATAGTCTGGAAGACTAAATACAAGAGTCTAGAAGACTCAATACAAGAAAAATAAAGCAAAGACTGGAAGTCTTACTGCCAAAAGATCCCACAGATCTTTAAAGAAAATTGAAGAAAGATATGACCACCAGAAGGTGGATATTGTACAACCATCAAGAAGATTGATATTGTATGACCATCACGAAGATAGATACTGTTCTTATCTTGCTTACCCTGAAGGTGCAAGCCAATATATTGAATAATTTTATTTTATGTTCAGTTTTATTATTTTATGTTATGTTCAATTTTTATATTCAGTTTTATTTTATTTACTTTACAGCATTTTATAATCGTTTCTAGAATATTGGCTCAGGCATTAGTCCTGAAGGCAATGCAAGTTGACATCCAAGGGGGAGAGTTATATGTGTGGATGTCAACTATTTCACATAATATGTGATAGTACATTCTCGAAATGAGAAAAAGATTAACACGCTCCAGAAGAGCATAAGATTGAATACGTTCATGAAGAACGCATACTTTACTATGATTAACAAGATCATATATTTACGCTCTAGAAGAGCAAATACTCTTAAAGAGTCCAGAAACTCCCATTTACAGTAATAAAAGCGATTATTATGGATCCCGTTGGATTGACTCTGCTCTATTCCCTGAAGCAAATAGAGACAGTGTAATTAATTGTGTTTTGGGCCGTGGATGAGATAATAATGGCAAAGCTAAAGGCAAACATGCATATTATTATTGCAAAATGGATCCATGACTGGAGAACATTCAAAGAGGAATTGTTCCCATACATAAGTATTAACAGTTATTTATCTGTTGGGTACAACATTAACTCTAAAACTTTGAGCCTCGTTGTTGATGTTGACCCTAACACTCTCGTTCCAAGAGAACCACATACCACCCATATTGTTTTCTCCAGGTAGCTCAAACCGATTTGTTGGAGGAAAACGGAGTGGAATTACTCCATGATTCTCTGCAGGTTGCCACAAGGTTTCAGTAATCAGTACCATGTTGGGCTTATACTGATTCTTCAGATCCCTTAAGGTACGCACAAAATCTTGAGACCTTCTTGCTACACCCCTGCAATTCCATAGTAGAAGTCGTACCTTAGGCCATGTAGGTGGTAACCCAGACACTCTTGGGATACTCCGAGCCATCATTGAAACCTGATAATAGCTGCTTTGATTCAAAATTTGACAAGTAGGCTCTAGCTGAAATTCCTGCAGTCTATCAAATATGAAAAACATAATAGAGTTAGCTGAGCCATAAAAGGAAGCCCTTAGATTGCTTTGGTCCTCTAGGAAGAAAGTTTTTTCCATAGGAGTCATAAAGAACCTAGATGAGTATAGCTCATCAACAAAAACTGAACGAGGAATTCTTGCAAGTTCACTCGATAATTCCTCCTGTTGCTCATTCACCATACTATATGCTAACCTATTCCTCCTTCCTAGAGAGGCACCCTCAACAAAGAAAACCGTAGCTGGGGAATGCATTTTTCTTATCTTATTGAGTTTTCTGAATCTTCCTTTTTCTACCACTCCCTTCTTATAGCTGCTGAATTGGTGAAGGTGCTCTCCTTGAGGGGGATAAAAAGCATCACGTCCCGAGTTCGAATCCCTAGTGCTGCAGCATGGTAAAGAATTTAATCGGGCGGAGGGAGTGATGTAACAATACCTGAATATGGTGGGTCCCTCGGGGAGAGGGCCTTCACAAAATTGATATACAATTATCAGACATATAAAGTGACCAAATATTATATACCAGCTGCAAATGCTCCTGTTTAAATTAATGTTCCAGAAGAACAAGTATAATATGCAAATGAATCCAAAGTACGCAAAATGCATAGAATATACTCGGTTCCAAAAAGAAAACAAAATTCTCGATAGAGAAAAAGGAGCAAAGAGATAAGATAGCCCCAATAAGAAAATAAGGCCTCCAGTAGAGGTTCATATTAAAAGTCCTTAAGAAGAGGAAAATCCTCCAGAAGAGGTCCCTGACACAATTGATAAAAATTCCAGAAGTAACTCAAGTACCTGAAATAAATGAGTATGATGAGATCTTAATTACAGTGTTAGGAATAAGATGGAACCGACGTGAAATAACCGTCGACGGAATATTTATTTTATAGCGCTAAATATTATGAAAGAAAATGAGGATCATGAACCTACACCTGTAGGTGAATGTAGGCGTAGAATGATTGGCCAAAATAGAGACATATAAGGCTGTGTTAGACTCGCTTGTGAAGCGAGGAATTTTTCAGACCTGTAGTCCGTACAAAAATGGTATAAAATCGGTCAATTATAAATGGGTGTTTGTGCGAAAAAGGGGGAAAGCACGGCTTGTCGCACAAAATACGATTTGTAGCACAAAGCTTTACCCAAAATGACCTGGTATTAATTGTGGGGAGATATTCTCCCCTGTGGTGGATGCAATTATTTTTGATAAGTCTGTTATTATATGAAAGAATTAGAAATGCATCTAATGGATGCAAATTTTTTACGGATCCATAAGTCATGACATATGCATGAGAATCTCTGAAGGATTCAAGTTGCTTGAAGCAACTAATTCCCGGGAATATATAAAATTAAGATAATTTGATCTTTACATGGTTCGAACCAATTTGGATATGTATTGTATAAATGAGTATTCGCATGAATTTATTATTGCTTATGTTGTTTGTTCACATCTATATGTGAATTTCCATTGTTTTTGTGATTTAAATATTATTGGAACTCCTGAAGTAGCTTCCAAATGCCGTGCTATTATATTGGTCCTGAAGTACCCTATCTAAGTGAAAATCTATATTACTAGTAACATAAAGCCTGAAGCTTTTGACTTGAGCCTATTGGCAAGACATAACTTTGCTCTTATCTTCGGAGTGTAACAGATATGGTATTATGTTAACCCTGTAAACCCGAAGAGAATATAGTTAGTCTTTGCAGATGCAGGTCTTTTATTTGATCCACATAAAGCACAGACGGACATCTGCTATAACTTTACACATGAAATTGCTATATCATCGGTACCACAAAAGCAAGATGGCGAGGAAGATGCTCCGACAACGAATTATGAAGATAATGCTGCCTCCATTATCCCATTAAAGCAGTGATGTATCAAAAGTGATCAGACAAGGCATACGTCACCAAACGTCACCAGAAGTTGACAAGGATGATTGACATGCAACGTCATGACATCAAGGGAGGCCTAAATAAGGGGGAGTAGAATACGCACTGCACTCTTTTCCCCTTCACCAAGTTTTTATCCCACAGGATTTTTCTTGGTAAGGTTTTTAATGAGGCAGTATTCCCAAAGCGTATTCTATCCAATACACAATGACATCCAAGGGAGAGTGTTATAAAACACGTGATATGTCTATCATTGTACTTACCTACCTGAGCCCCACACTTATCTTCCTCCTTCTCTATATAATATCTGCAAAAATGAAATAAAATACGAATAAATAATGTTTCAGCCCTTCTCCAGCTCTTCCTCTTCTTCAATATTAATCTTCATTTACAACAGTTATTGGTTATGAACCCTTCTTTTTTTACTAGTCGTGAAGGGTTAGACTCACTCTTCATGTGCTTTTGAAGCAAGGAGTGCTAGTCATGAAGGTTAAACTCACCCCTCATGTGCTAAATGTGAATTTTCCGGCTCGAACTCGAGCTGAATATGTGGTATAAGGCGCAACTTACCACCAAACCAACTTGAATGCCTTGTATAACTATTACCATAACTGGTTTTTTCTTGGATTTAGGGGGGGCTGAGCCCCTGTTTCTCCCCTGAATCCGCCACTGTGCCAATGAATTTCAAACTTAACTATTTATTTGGTCATGACAACTCAAATCACTTGACAAAAGGAAGGTGAAAATGTTTTCCTTTGTGAATCCGGCCCAATCTATTATGAAATCGGCAATGTCGAACCTGTTGTGGAGCAGCCTCCAATATTGCAATTTCCATTATGCTCACGCCAATTACTTTTGTTTTTTTTTTTTTTCGGTTGTATTAGTTGTTGTTCCTTTTTATAGTACAATGTACACCTGAACTTCTTTTTAAAACTGTAATGCGATTGTACTAATCAATCTCACCAAAATTAGGATACAAACCAAATCAAATAAAGTTACCAGCAGACAACAAAACTTTCATAATTCATAGTTATGTCAATCAAGCCCAATCTGTTGCGCTTTCGATTTCTATCGTGAGTGGTCCAATAATTTCCTGTTGTGCTCGATCAAGTTGTGGGTGGACAACCCCCAGCTCTTTTCTCGATCATAAAGTCTCTAACCAGGTCACTACGTTTGTCTTTAAAGAATTTCTAAAGAAATGGTGCATAACGTGAAAGTTCAATACGAATCTCACCTGCTTCTTGATTTGGCAATATTTTCCATGCATGCATACCAAGAATTGATCGGAAAACGTAGCATTCACATTTGAAGCTTCACATAAAGATCCCCGCTTGTATGACCTGTTAAAGAATTTGAAAATGTAAAACTTTTTTTGAAAAGTATAAAGATTTAGCGTAATTTTATGCGTTCACATCTCAAGAATCCCTGGCAGGCTTTTAGTCTTTACAGGGACATATCTGCAACTTTTTTCCTACTCGAGCATTTTCATAGATCTAGAATCAAGTCCATATATATTTGCATATATGATGATATAACTCCAAATTTAATATTCAAAACAGTGCAGGGAACATGTGGCATTGAGCGTATTCTTGTCATCAAACACCGCACTTAATTTATCATGGGTGCGTGCAGTTTGTCTTTTTGGAATAAACATTGACTGGTGTGTGCCAATGTTACTTCAAATTAAGTGCTCTGCTTTACCGAGTTTAATATATTTGATTATTTGCTGCTTCTTCCTTTTTCCAATGTAATGTATCTGATTCAAAACATGAAATTATATTGTTTACTAGTATATAAAAATGAAATCTCGTAGTAATATATGGTCAACTTGGGGCTGGGCGGTCTATACGAAGAACAAATAACAGGTCAACTGACCAAAGAACATTTCAATCAATTTGAACAAAATCGAACTGGACCAAAGCTTTTCCCATGACCCTAATCTTCGGTCAATTAGAAGTTTGGGTTCTTGTGGTTGACCAATGACCCGACTGAAAACCCGGATGAGATATTAAAGTCCTGCAATTTTTTTCATTCTGATATGCTATATACCTGTAATTACTAATTATTATCGGCCTTTTCCTAAAAAAAAAAAAAACTAGTTACTACAGCCCTCTTCATTGCAACTTATGGTATTTAAAAAATTAATTTAACAGCCAATAATCAATGGCAAAAAAGAATATTCATCTGCTCCGAGTTGTATAATTCTAATAGTGAGAGAAGGGCTGATAAATTTTTTTTTTAAAAAAAGTTGATACAGGGACAATATCTCTGCTCTGACTCGGATAATTCTAAACTTGCCTCTTTACTTTTCACCCAAAAAAAAAAAAATTGCCTCTTTACCATTCTGTTTTATATTAAAAATAGAAAGATATCCTCGTACTTACTGGCTAAGTACAACACCCATTTATACACTCCGTATAAGAAAATTTGTCTTTTTTCTTTTAAATAACAGCCATTTTCTTACTATTTATAATTCACGAAATTTTAACAGTGCATGTGTTTGACAATTTTGTGGTGGGTGCAATGATTCCAGGGCAGGGACGTTTGGTTGTGTAGTTAACCCTCCTAGTTTGACAATATAAATTACATATTTATCTACACACTCGTTTTTTTTGGGTCAACTTACATAAGAAGTGTGTTGATGATCATTGTAAGTGTATATACAATGCCAAAAATGAAACTCAACCCTCTCCTCACCAAGGAACGAGCTAATTTTGTGGAAGACCTTAGCCCATTACCAATAAAATAATAATTTTTTATCAATATAAATAAAAAATAATAATTAAGGCAAAGGTTGCCTAGCCGGAGAATAAACTGGAAATCCAGATAAACGTCATCAAACAGACATTAGCACTGGAGAGCGAGAAGATGATTTTTTAAATACAACCTAATTAAGGTCGGGGACACAGAAGGGGATTGGTGTACGATTACCAGTAAGACTTCAATTCAATGCAACATGTGGGTTTTAAATTCTATGCCCCAGTTGGGCTCAAGTTCAACCGCTCAAAATATTACTCCTCTTTCTATAAAAGAAATGGGAAATACCAGCTCAGGGAAACAGAGAAACGAAACGAGTTGTTTGATTGTTTAAGGAGAAAAGAAAAGTCAAGCAGAATTGTTTCGACAGAAGCAGACAAAGACAAAACTATTCACTACTGACAAAGACAATCACAGCTTTTATGGCTAAGGTGGTCAGCCGCCATCAACAGTTATAAGTAACTCTTTTAACCCTTTCCCTTAACTACCGTGTAGGTGAAAGTGAAACCACCCAAAAAAAACCCACCATTACCCAGAACTTAATCAATCATATTCCCAACCAGAATATTCTGCTATTTTTTTTTTTTTTTTACTTAGAACAGACCTGGAAGCAGTAGAAAAGCAAGGAACATATCATGATGGGGCATGTGTATTTATCCACTGTTTATATACGGAAAAAATGGGGTGACTTGTGGGTGAGAGAGACACTTGAAAGTTGAAACTGGGAAGAAACAAAAGAGATTTTAGTTTCAATTTTAGTTTACATTTCTCTTTCTTTTTTTTTATGGGGGAGATAGAGAATGGTCAAATATTACCGATTGGCTCCGGTCAATGGTTGATAAACCTCTCTCTCTAAACACGCCATTTTCTCTGTCTAAAAGTCTTTTCTTCTTAAACTCGTTGTAACTCGAGCCTCTTCGTAATTGTCTCTCTTTCTCCGCGGGTTAAAGTTTCTCTCTTTCTGGTTGGGTCGTTGAAGGGTTTCTTCAAGGAGCCAGCTTTCAGCTCAGGGAATTTTGAATTTTGGTTCAGGGCTTGCTGTTTACTGTGTCTGTGTTCCATTCAAAGATTGGTGCAGGGAGAAATGGCAGTAAGTTCTCTTTTGCTTCCTATCTAAATTGACACCTCAATTTCGTTGTTGTGCTGTTTTTGTTGAAGTTTGTGTTGCAGAGATGCAACTGTGCTGGTTAAGTATTTCTAGGATCAAAGACAGCTTATTTTATCTTTGTGGTTTATGTTAGTTTGTCCTGTCTTGATTGACAATGCTGGGTTGTTTCTTACCGTTGTTGGAAATCAAGTTATGTGGTTGGACCTTGTGCTTTGGTGATCTGGGCCTGGCGTGTTTTTCTGTTAATGCCCATGAATTGTTTGGTTTGGAAAAGTTATGCAGAATATTCTGCCTGCTCTAGACTTGATAAGCTATTCGATTGCATGTTCTTAAAAGGTTTTGATAATCTGAATATTCTGAAGAGAAAAGAAGATTAGGTTAAGTGCTGTTTTTGTTGCTTGATGACTGCTATGGGTATTAAGAGTGTCGATCAGGAGACATGAATTTGGAAACAATTATATAATGTGTAAATTAACTGACAAAGGAAACGCATAGAGATCAGATTAGGTACAGACTAGTATTTCATCGCCATTAACTGATGAATGCCAATTCAATTGGATCACCCGAATGGGGGAAAGTACTCTACTAGTATCAATTGTTCTTCTCGACAAATTTTTGGGAAATACTTGGTGTAGATTAGGGATTTGGCAGTTGCAAAATATTTCTTTCGTTCAATTGAAACATGTAGTTTCACTAACCATTAAGGGTAAGTTCATTATGAAACATCATATGCTATTCGCACAGCCCCACTTGCCACTTTGCAGCTGCTTTCTTAATATGCTCCAACGACGTTGGGTGCAAAATGTGTAGTGTATGACTTACATTCTCTACTAGAAGAACACAGCAGCGATGCTTTCTAATGGATAAATAAATTAGTTGGGCTGCTAAAGGATCCAAATGCACTGTCCAAACGTTGTTTAATATCAGATTGTTAGGCCTTTGAGAGTGCAATCTTTTGCTTCCAATCCTAGAGAACGAATGAAGCTGTAGGCTAGACTCTAGGTTTCAACTCTTAAAACGACGTTTGATTCTGCTAAGGATTGTCATGCATATCCATGAATTCTTATCCCAGTTGCAACTCTCGTTTGAAGAATCAAAATCAGTGACTAGATTTGCGGATCGAAAATTATGTGGGTAGACGGCAATTAACTCTGAGAACGCATCTGATATACGAATATGGATGTCCACTAATACTCATCGTTCACATATTTCATTGTTTCTCAGACTTGTTCATCTTTTCTTTAGACCTTTACTCTGATGAATTGGAACTCTTCCTCGTAGACTGTCAAATCTACTTGTCTTAGTACATTTGACAATTAAATTATTATTCCTTCTACTCACAAATGTGATCTGGACTGGCTGTTACCGAAAGGTATAAGCCAATGTTTTTTTTTTTTTTTGATACTAGAGGTATAAGCCAATGTTAGTTTTCCAGAAATAATTGTGTATAGGAGATCAGGAGAAATATTGTAGATCTTTGCGTAATGGTAGCTTCATTGGTAGCATTCTTGCCTTATTTGGTTGTTCCGTTAATTAAGTTACTCATCTTATCCTTCCCTTTGCATCTTTTAAAAATTTACATTAACGCTTGACGCCATGGACCATCAAAGCAAAATGTCGCCTCACTTTCATATAATTTTAAGCTTCTGTCCTGCTTTACTTATATGTGATGCTTACTTGTGGACATAGACAGATCCAAGCTTGATCAAGTAGAGACATATGCCACTTGTAATTTGACTTGAGATACTTCTGTGCAGAAGGGAAAAACATAAGAGAAAATTCTGACTTGATATACTCTGAAATTTTTTCTGCTATTGCAAAAGATACAAATATGTTTCAAGAGATCAAACATCTTCATCTTGTCATTATTAGTTAGTTATTACCTTGTCACAGTACACCACCATAAACCCTGCTTGTACCATTGATAGATCAGTAGAACTTTTTGCTGCTTCATGAATGTGCCTTGAATTTCTTGTGTTTTACATAAATGGTAATTAGTGTTGTTTATAGATGGAATTCTGGTACATATAACCACACCTGTTATTGTAGCAGCAACGTTCACATGTACCAAAGTTTGGCAATTGGGAAAGCGACGAGAACGTTCCTTACACGGCCTATTTTGACAAGGCTCGTAAGGGTCGTACTGGAGGGAAGATGATAAATCCTAATGATCCCGAGGACAACCCTGATCTACTATCTGACAACTCTGCTTCAGGTAAAGATCAACCTTCTGGAGCCAAAGCTAAACCAGAAGAACCAACAGTGCCTGCTGGTGTTAGACGCGCACATGAGCGTAGGAGGAGCAGGGAGGATGGTGATCTTAAACAATTCTCTGACTCTCCAGCACGGCATGATAATTCCAACCGCAGAGCTGGAAATGAGTCAGGGCCTCCACGTCAAGGAGGCCGTGGCCCTAGTGAAAGCCATAAGAGACCTACAAGACCAAGTGCTGGGTCTGATAACAGCATGGAGCGTTCTCCACTCCACCATCATGCAAGGATCTCAGGGAGGGGTAGTGGAGCTCCATCACCTGTTTGGGAAGGGAAGAATTCATATGAGAGTGGCTATGGCACTCCTGGAAGATCCCGGCTGAGACCCGAAAGCGTAAATGTTTTCTCCCTTTTCCTGTTATTCATTTCCATGAATATATTTGACTATCTTTTGTTAATTTGGTGTATGCGTATAATTGATGTCATGAAAGTAAAAATTCAGTCTTTGAAGGTTATAATTGCGCTCTCATTTTCAGTAGAAAAAATAGAGTTACTTAAACTTACAACAGTGACCATTGGAGTTTGTTTTGGAACATGACAAGTTTGCCTTTTCAAGCTACTCTGCATAAATTTCTTTTTCCTCTGGCTACGTTCTCATATTGCAAAGATAAAGGCTAAAGATGTAGTGGCATTGGAAACTTTGGATTCGTTTCTTTCCCACTTCATGTATCTTGATTTGTATCTTTCTTGAATTTGTTCTGACTGTATTCTTTCTGGTGTGGTCAGCCTGATAGGGGTGCTGCTGTTCCGAAATTCGGAGATTGGGATGAGAATAATCCTGCATCAGCCGATGGTTATACCCACATATTCAACAAAGTGAGGGAGGAGAAACAAATTGGAGCAGGAAAGGTGCCTGGTGGCTTGCCTACTGAATCCCCTTATGGCAACATCCGTAAGCCAGCCCCTGCAGACGGCTCAATGGTACGAAGTAAATTGTAATGTCTATTTCTGGTTGGAATGTGTATATACTGCATAGTCCTTTGCCTTGTTGAGCACTTTAGAACTAACACTTTCATCTCTTGTTCAATTTTCCAGGGTTGCTGCTTCTGTTGGGGCAGAAAATGAAAAAGTCTTTTGAATTTGTTGAGAATTATGAGGTGTGTGGGGCTTGTAAATACTTTGAAGTCTCTCTTTGCGCAGAGTAACTTCTTGGAAAGTGCATTCATTCTCTTTTCTCTATTTGTGTGGCTTTTGTGATGATAAACATAGATGTTTAAATGGAAATGTAGTCTTCTTTTTACGATGGTTGTCACTCTTAGATGTTGTAACTACTGTTTGTTGATTAACTCCGCCGTGATTATTATGGACATCTGGTTGGAAAGACAAACCAGATGCTTATTTTTTTTTTCTTTATAATTGTGATATGACTTGCAATAACTCGGTTTGGGAAAAACAATTTTTGTAATGATTTTTTCTTTATTCCGTCTTAAGTGTATTCTTGTTTGTATTTGCATCCCGTTCCCCATCATAATACACATTAGTGGTGGGTCAAAGAGGGGAAGGAGAGAGACCGACCATTAAAACCATCATTATAAGGCCGACTTTCTAGATGCTCCATTAATGAGTTAAAAATTGGTCTGGCGACTTTCATCCTATTCTTCTGTGTTACAATATTTTTTTTTTGGGTTGAGACAATAAGCATCTAGTTGGGGTCAATTTACGGGGATTGAGGTCAGAATGATGCGGCTAATCCATATGGATACAGGAAGTGTTGACCAAGTAAATATAAGATTTTATGTATCCCACGACAAGAACTTTTACACAAGACCACTAAAAGAAAAGCAAATTTACTTGGGTAGTATAGTAAATCATTGTCGGTTCTTTCTGCATGACCTGGTAAACATTGTGCAGACTCGAGACAGTTGACATGGTAAAACAATAAAACATGAACCAGAGCCAACAATTAATTGGGTGAGACATGAATCCAGTTCTGCAGTTAAGATGACATAGGCCAATTGACTGAAGTATAATAAATATATGACAAGGTCCATAATCTTTGTCATTGTGCTGATGTTGTTAAGCAATATGCAATTGTGCTGATGAAACTTTGAGAACGAGATATATGGAGTAGTGTATTCTGTTGACATTTTGTGTAAAATTTTATTCACCACAGGCAATCAAAATACAGCACTTGAGTAATGAATATACGTATGCTCTCCAATATATTACTTATGACAGCAGAACAAATCTCCCAGAACAACAAATCTTTTTTCCCAAACTGCACTAATTAGAATTTTTTATCTTAGGTGGGCAAGTCATGCAGGGATTATCTTCTCCCGCGGTTTCATACAGCTTAATTCTTTTATTGATGTTAACAAAAAAGCTTAATTGCTTTTTTTTTTTTTACAAGGAAAAGATAATTGATGGACTAGATTCAGTCAAGATAAAACAGTGACAACAACTTTTTAGCCATGGCATTATATCCAGTTCATCTATCAAAATGCGATTCTAAATTAATAAAACTAATATAGGCTTTAGCCTAACCCGATGGTTAGAAGAACTGTTTAGTCGTGTTTTAGCTTTAACAGTGGAATCTTGAATTGGAGTTATGGGAATGCAACACTCTACCCGTCAAAAAAACACCAATCTTTAAAAAATTCTATGCCCCTGTGTAAGAGACAATAGAGAGAGAAAATACTAGAGAGAGAAACTGTGACTTGGGAAGTGTGTCAAGCCTCTACCATCTTATTCCGGTGACGTTTTTGGCCGGAATAATGTAATCCCACTCCGGGATACTGTTTTTCTCAATTGTTTGTGCTGTCTTTTGTGGTGATTCGGTGTGCGAGTCATGAGAGAACTTGATAGAGGTAGTTTGAATGACAGGGTAAGAGATCGGTCCAGTGATAGGACGAGAGAGAGGAGAACTGAATCTTCCGAGCCCCCCAGTTTAGCACCGATAGTGCGTAGGGCCAACAGTGTGTCAGGGAACTCCGGCGGATCCAGTGAGGAAGTGGAGGAGGTCAGTGACCCCGAATGGTGCACTAAGAAGGTCCGGATTCGAGTTGCAGGGGGGGACTCCTCTTCTGTAGCTATGACACCAGAAACCGGGCCGCAAGCAGTAGTGATGGGGGAGGAGCCCAGCTCCACCATAGAAGTTCAGGCCGTGAGTATTCCCCCACAATCAGCGATCCCTAGTCCTGAGGTGGTGATGGAGGAACCGAAAACGTCCTATAAGGACAAGCTTGCAGCTGGATCTGGGAACTTTGGGGGAGGACCCGTGGGCATGGGAGGAAGAAGTCACAGCTGAGGAGGGTGACATCGTGGTCCGGATTGTCGATGGGGTAGAGAGAGTGGAGCTTTCAAAGAAATTTCATGTGAGATTGAGTAAACCGTGGGAGCGGACAGTGGTAGTCAAATTACTGGGGAGAGCGAGTGGTTATAGGTCCCTTCAAATGAAGCTCCAGTCCTTGTGGAAACCTCAGGCACCTTTCGAGATTATTGATCTTGAAAACAACTACTATGCTATACGTTTCTGGGAAATTGATGATTATTACAAAGCTTTGCTTGATGGTCCCTGGACCATCTTTGGTCATGTGTTATCGGTTCAGCCGTGGAAGCCGAAATTCAGGGCTTCGAGTGACCGTATTAACTCAATAGTTACTTGGGTCAGGTTCCAGGATTACCCACTGGACAAATACCACTCCAAGATCTTGAAGGCCTTAGGGAATAGAGTGGGCAACACGATAAAGTTGGAAGACAACCATGAGAACCCGTCTCGGGGTAAATTCGCTAAAGTGGCTGTCCACCTAAATCTCACCAAACCTCTCAAAGGCACGGTGAATTTGGAAGGGGAAGAAATCAAAGTGGTGTATGAAGGGCTTCCCCCCATATGCCTTTCATGTGGGCAAATTAGCCACACAACAGCTGGCTGCCCAGAATAGAAATCCCAGGTGTCTCCCTCCATGACTGCGGCAATTATGAGTCCATCTGGTGAAGTTACCAGCAATGAAGGGGCTGCTAGCTTTGGAAGTTCACCACAGGTTGAGCCAAGGAAGCAAGAGGTGAGGGGGGAGTGGATGAATGCTCCCCGTAGGGCCAGAAGGCAGTATAAGAGGGCGATGGAGGTTCAACCATACCAACAACTGGCGGTGACTGCTCCGGTAAGTTACAAGAACAACTTTGAGGCTTTCGGTTCTGACAATTTTAGTTTGTTTGAGAAATCTGCTGCAAACGAGGCCAACCTAGCCCAATCCAGCCTTTCTGGAGTAGAGGCCCAAGCATATATCCCGAAACCCAATATCTCCGGTCCCCATCCAAAGAAACAACCAGGCCCAAAACCTAGACAACCCACTCATAAGAACCAGTCCTCCTCACCACACCAGGCTAAAATTAGGAGGCCTCTCTCTGATGTCGCTAACAACCCACCCACACAGCCTACTCAGGCCTCATCTGGTTAAGCCCCCTCCACTAACCCGGCACCACATAAAATCTACTTACCAAAGGCTTCTTCCTCTGCACCCATAAGTCCATCCCAAGTTCACACATTATCTACCCACTCGGCTGTCGCATTACTGGAAGACAGCCACTTTACTGTCTACTAACCTACCTCCTTATCCCTAATCCCCCTTCCACCAATAGCCCTTCCCATGATATGGTGCCCTCTCACTGTCCACCTCCATCTAAACTCCCCCGACCCTCCTCAGCACCCTGAACCTACCAGCTTTTTGTCCCCTATGTAGGTTGCGACTGTGCACAAGGGTCAAGTTGAACAAATTCATGAAGTCTTGGGCAATGGCATGGAACCAATGGCTTCTCAAGTCCATCCGATCCAGACTGAAGAGTGTGAAGTGGTGATGGTGGAGGCGCAAGGCCTCCCTTCTTATAGATACAGCATGTTGTTGTCCTCCCCCATAAATATGTTCATCATGATACCAATCATCTCATGGAATTTTCGGGGGGCTAAGAAGAAGCAGTTTAAGAGAAATTTTAAGGAGATGTACAGAACCCATAAGCTGGAGATAGTGATTGTCTTAGAACCGAGAATTGGTGGTAGCCGGGCTGACAAGGTAATTAAGAGTTTACAATTCTCTCATTCGCACCGAGAGGAAGCTCGGGGCTTCATGGGTGGTATTTGGATGCTTTGGAACGAAGCAAACACCCAAATTCAAATGTTGTATAACCATACCCAATTAGTCCATGTTCGGGTCAGGAGGAAGGATGAGTCTTTTCTATTGACAGCTGTGTATGCTAGCCCACAACAAAAATGGAGGGAATTTTGTTGGCGTAATATTGATGCACTGTCTGCTGATATTGACGAACCATGGCTTCTGATGGGAGATTTCAACGCCATTCTTAATGGCATGGAAAGGAGAAATCGTTTTGGCAGACCTGGTGAGGGGAGTCGGGCTTTCCAGGACTGCGTAACCCAAAGTGAACTGGTGGACTTGGGCTTTGTTGGCAGCCGTTTTACCTGGAGGAAAGATGGCTATTTTGCGAGATTGGATCGGGCCCTTAGTAACGAGAGTTGGCAGCTTGCCTTCCCTGAAGCATCTGTGGTTCATTTACCTTTCATTTGTTCAGACCACAGGCCAGTTTTGGTCAAGGATGGTACCCCAACTCCCCCACGAGCTAGGCGGCTGTTTGGCTTCCAGACGACCTGGTTAACTCATGCAGAATTTGGGAATTTTATGTAAGGGGCCTGGAACAAGGAATTGGGTATTGTGGATGTAACGCCCTGGTTTTTTTCGTTTTTGATTTATAAGAATTTCAAATTTCAGTAATGGAAATAAAATTTATTTATTTTCCATTGGAATTATTAATCATGAGTTGGTAATATGTCGTGTTCGAGTTTCGTCAGATATAAAAGGGTGTTTTGGGACGAAACACAGGGTTTATCGTAGTTGGGATAAAACTACGTCGTTTTGGGTGTGTAAGAAAAAAAAAATTTGGGAAGGGTCAACCTGGGCGGGTTGACCAAGCCAAGCCAAACGACATGTCGTTCGGCCGGGCTAGGTCAAGTCCCAGGCGCCCTCTTCCTTCTCCTTCTTTTCTTCATTTCTTCTTCTCTTTTCTTTTTTCCTGTTTCCTCTCCACTCAGCCGTCGCTGCCTCAACGACATTGTCTCCCACTCTCTAACCCCATCATGATGCCAACGGCATCAAGCATCACCATCTCTTCCCCTGTCCTCTCTCATCTCTCCCTCTTCATTTCCTTTCGATCGATTTTCGGAAACCCATAACTCCTTCCCTTTCCCTCTCGCCGACGCCAACACCATCTTCTTCCTCTCTCATTGGCAATCGTCTCCTCTTCTTTGGTCGTCGTTGCTGCACCGAGGCCGGATTAGGGATGCCGGTTTTGGACAGGGAGGAGAACTCGAGGATCGAGTTCGGGTGAACGCCACCATCGCCGCCCGCGGCTGTGATGAGGAGACCTGCGCAAGGTGTTGCCGCCACCGCATCGTCGCGTACTGATTATGGGTGACGGGTTGCGTGCGGCGCGTACTCCGGTGGTCGGGTCTGTGTGGCCGGCGTGTTTTGTGTGGTGGTGTTGCTGGGCTACTGCAGGTAGAGAAGATTGGAAATTGGGAGGCTGGGAGACTCGAGTTGATCCTCGGCAGCATTGTTCTGGAAGTGTTGCAGTGGTTTGTTTTCCTTGATTGTTGTGGTTTTTCCGGCGAGATGACCGGAATCCGGCCAGGGCTCGGGAATTTTCCGGCGAAGGCTCGGGTTCTATCCAGCGGAATATATTTCTCGTTTTACGACTGTTAGACGGCACGGGAGATACCTCGGGAGCTGTAGACTCAGGTCGGGGAGAAGTCATAATCTGTATTTTTGAGACTTTAGTTAGCGAGCTGTCTCACCTTTATCTTCAACTCGGAGTTCAGACGCAGATACTTCAGCAGGTCGTTGTACATCATCTCTCGGTTGGATCCATAGGGCCCATATGCATGTTATTTTCTTTATCTTGATTTCTATATTATCTCATCTTCCGCTGCTTGAGGATTAATTTGAGATGTCATAAATGTTTTACTTCTTTATCGGCGTTTTGCCGGAGTCTCGGTGTTAATAAATTTCTATGGAAAAAGTTTGTGTGCTGAGGCACCGGTATTCGTATCTCGGGTTTCAAGGGTATTTTGGTAAATCTTTATCATTTATTAGTTGATTTTATTAAATTGGGATACGCCAAGTTCAGATCCTTGGCTTTAAAAGAAATGTGACTTTAAATTACAAGTGATTTATGTGTTAAAGCCGATTTCCGGTTTTGAAACTTAAAAGTGTTTGACATATTTTGCATTCATATAGGCGTTATTATGGATCCACCGCAAGACCGGCACAATGCTGATGGGCAGGATGAACACCCTAGCCATATTTCCGACTCTGTGTCGGTAATGCAAGTTCCTGATGGTCAAGGAAATGCTGGTGCAGCAGGAGCACAGAATGCAGTGCCATTAGTACCTCCTGGTATGGATGCGGCGATACAACAACAGTTTTAGGCTTTCCTGCAGTGGCAGTAGTTTCAACAGTTTCATCAGCAACAGCAGGGTGCCCAAGCCGTCCCGGTTGCACCTGTGGTAGGCGGTATGGAGAGTGGTTATAAGCACATGGATAAGACAGCAGTTGAGAAGTTCTCGGGAGAGAGAATCACCGCAAGGGTGGCTGATGATTGGTTCTGCCAGGTGGAGAATGTTTTGGAGAAATTCACGTATACACCCGAGCACTGGGCTCGATTTGCAGCACACAAGTTCACGGGTTACGCATTGAGCTGGTGGCAGGGACTCGTTGCGAACCTACCTAGACCAGTGGTGATGCCATAGGCAGACTTCAAGGATAAATTCTACAAGGAGTTCCTTATCGTTGGTTTCTTGGAGGACCAGAAAAAGCAGTTTCTTGAGGTGAAACAGGGGCCCGATGAGTCAGTTTCTGCATTCAGAATCCGGTTCAGTATTCTTCTCTCTTACGCCAAGGAGTTTGTGCCCGATGAGGTCATACAGTGTAGGTGGTTTGTTGACGCTCTACGCCGCGAGTTGGCGATAGTAGTGGCTGGGGGGAGACACCGGACTTGGGAGGCCGTTTGTGAGGCTGCTTTTGATGCTGAGAGGATTCAGTTGATTGGGCAGGAGGCCCGGCCAGCCGAGCGGGAGAAACAGTCAACAGTGTCTGGACAAAAGAGGCAACATTCTGGTTCAGGGGATGCAAGTTACATGAGTCGACAGGGTTCTTCCTACCAAGGTTCGAAGAAGTCCCAAGGACAGAATTATCAAGGGGGACCGGGCAAATCTTCTGGAGGAAGGTCATATCAGTTTGGATCTTAGGGGCAGGGCCCTTGGACAAGACCTCCTATTACATGTTGGTATTGCGGGAAGCAGGGACACCACAGGTCAGAGTGTTACAAGAGGATTCGTGATAGTGGTAGTAGTGGGTCCCAATATACAGTACAGAACTCTGTGGCCAATGGTACAGTTCTTTCTGGTCCGAACAAAGGTGGTGGACACCAAGGAGGAAGTCGTGGGAGTTCTGGAGCTCTGAGTTGCGGAGGTGTTACTCGATCTGCTGCAACTCCTAGGGTGTACTCAATCGCTCGGGAGGGAACTACCGACGCCCCAGAGGAATGAGATGTCTCGAGAGGTTTCACTTTGTTTTGTTTTGTTTCTTTCTTTTTTTTATTATTATTATTATGTAAAATTTCGAGGACGAATTTTAATAAGAATGGAACGTTGTCAACGCTAGTTTAGTGGAACATTCATATAAGTGGAAATTTATGCTATAATCAAGCGGAAACATAAATATTATTAATAATACTAATATTATCATTACAAACATAAACATTACATTTATATTTTTTAAAAATAAAAATACATTCATCTCCTCGGAACGACGTTGACCCTGAAGCTGTTGGGGTCATTATTGATGTTGACCGTGACCCTGTCGCTCCACGAGAACCACATACCGCCCGCGTTGTTCTGGTCAGGGAGCTCGAACCGATTTGCTGCAGGGAACCGGAGTGGGATGAGACCGTGATCGTCTTTAGGTTGCCATTGGGTCTCCGTAAGAAGAACCATGTTTGGCTTGTATTAGTTCTTCAGGTCCCTCAGCGTACGCGAGAACTCCTGGGAGTGCCTAGCGACTCCTCTGCAGTTCCACACCAGCAGTCGGGCCTTTGGCCAAGTTGGAGGTAACCGAGTCATTCTGGGCATGCTTTGGGCAGTCATCGAGAGCTGGTAGTAGGTGCCTTGCTCTAGGGATTGGCAAGTGGACTCTAGGTTGAACTCCTGAAGTCTCTCAGAGATGAAAAACATGACAGAGTTGGCCGAGCCGTAGAAGGAGGTCCTCAGGGTGCCATGGTCCTCTAGGAAGAACGTCTCTTCCATGGGAGTGACGAAGAATCTGGAGGAGTAGAGCTCATCGACGAAGACCAGACGGGGCATTCTGCCGAGCTCGTTCAGAAGTTCTTCTGGGCGTTCGTTGATCATGCTGTAGGCCAGCCGGTTTCTTCTGCCTAGGTTGGCTCCTTCGACGAAGAAGACGGATGATGGAGCAGGCATTGTGTTTTGGACGTGTGGGTGTTTTGTTTTTTCTGAGTTTTGAGGTTTCTTAGCCTGGGCGTTGGGTTGCTTTAAAATGCTTTTGATGATTTGCTTCTCACCACACTGTCTTTTATAATCTTAAGGGGAGCGTGTTTACTGTTTTCGATTTTCAAGATTTGCTTTTTGAAAATTTTGCCGTTGTATCATTTATTGCTTCAACACTTTATACGTTTTCGGGCTACAAATACCAGTGTTTTTCGGCTTTTTCCATCTTACGATTTTCTATCTCCTTAGTTACATTACTCTATTCGCTTTAAGACTCTTTCCTGCATCTTTTATCACAAGACTGTTGTGGCTAGACCGATGGGATCATAGAGTGCATGTGCGACAGCTCACACCCGTTCGGACATCGTGGAGGGATACGAGACTTGACAGGCGTTTTTGGCTCATACGGAATTTGTGGACGAGTGGATAACGTTTCTTTCGAGGAACACAGGACGTTCCCGTGATCATTGCCTTGTGAGTTAAGGACGTCTTTTCCACGAGGGAAACCAACGTCACCGTTAGGTGTGTACGTTACGTTTCTCAGAATCGAGGATGCTTACGATCGATCTAGAACGCCGAACATGGAAACATGTTTTGTTTTAACTTCTTAATGTTTGATGATATTAAACGAGTTTTGTTCGTTTTTAATTTCTTTATGTTTGATTTCATATCCTTATTGCTGATTTTTAATCTGTTTAACACGAGATTTTGTAACATAAGAATTTTGATTTTACAAAGAAAGCTTATTTTATTGATTTCTTAACGTTTTACAACAAAGGAGAAGCACTCTACGGAGTTACATGACTCTTCAGATCTTTTACAAGTTTTTGTATGTTTGCGATCTGAGAAGAGAGTCCCGTACACGCTAGTTCGATCTGCATCACTGCCGAGCTGACCTTCTTCAGTGAAGAATTCAGTTGCGTCAGTGTCTGCAGTGGAGTATCGCTGGGAGCAGTTGCCTTGAATTTCCTATCATCAGCATCCTTACGACCAGATGGCTCCTCCTTGCCGACAGATTTCTTTCGCCGTCTTCTAGAGAAGACCATATGCTCCTTGAGACCGATTATTCGTCTTGAAGCATTTCTTTGGAGGTTCTTCATCGGAGTCTGTCATGAAAGGATTCACACCACCCGTATAGCTCAGCTCTTCTGAGTCGGATGTAGTCCTGGTTCTTATGGGAGAATCCATGACCGAGAGCGAGAATGCCGGGTTATAATAATCGGTTTTTATAAGGGGAATGACATATCGCACAGGGGTAAAAACGGTATCTCGTGTTGATATAGAGTATACCAGAAGCTTACCATGGTAGGACCTACGGATATGATGATTGAATTTTGAGGACGAAATTTTTTTAAGGTGGGTAGGACTGTAACGCCCCCGTTTTTTTCGTTTTTGATTTATAAGAATTTCAGTAATGGAAATAAAATTTATTTATTTTCCATTGGAATTATTAATCGTGAGTTGGTAATATGTCGTGTTCGAGTTTCGTCAGATATAAAAGGGTTTTTCGGGACGAAACACAGGGTTTATCGTAGTTGGGATAAAACTACGTCGTTTTGGGTGTGTAAAAAAAAAAAAATTTGGGAAGGGTTGTTAGTTATATGCCCAAAAGCCAATCTATGGATGATTGTAGTCATGTATATACATTGAGGTTATTCCAATAAATATGATTATGAGATAATTACTTGCACATATTTATAATCCTAGTTTATATATTTGATATATTCTTAAATGTCCCTAGTCGGTTATTATTATGGACGGGTTGTAATAATAAATTAAGACTAGTGTATGTTGTGAATTTATATGTGATATGAATTCTACATACGGGTACAAGTTAGAGAACTTGTGGACCAGACCGACCCACATAAGAACACTACATGGAACGTTATATGTATGTCATTAGTGTTTCTTATAGATGTGTTGTCCTTTGACCTAAGATCGTCAAGGTATCCAACATATGAATCATATGCTTTGATATTATACCTAGTCACCCGTAACTGGGTGGACATAAGGGTAATCATTGGGTATATGACTAGTATGTAGAGGGTTTTGATTGATCAAGACGGGATTCATTCGACCTATATAACGGGTATATTATCATATGATTTCTTGATAGAGTTGAACTGTGAAATGCATGGCCATGCTCGGATTAGGTGATATGTTGATATCACGGGTATCCGTTTTATACAGTTAACTCGGGGATCAAGAAACATAGATTAGACATATATGAGATTAGCATATTCCATGTCTCATGTTTGATCTTGATAATGGGACGAAAGGACGATGACATATTCCGAGGCATAGAGAATCAGTAATGATTTTGTCGTTCGGGTAGCAATGATGTGTTGCTAGACGCCGCTCTTTGTTTATGATTGTAAAATGAGATTTTACAATCATTGCCGGATGTTACAAGTGCCTATAGGGTCACACACATAGAACCGTTGATTCGGGCACGTAGTTGAACCGTGGTTGGACCGGGTGTGGTTGGACCGTGGTTGAACCGTGGTTGGACCATGGTTGAACCATGGTTGAACCAGGATCGTTTTGGGACAATAATTAGCAGAATTATTGACCTGAGTTAGTGCATGATTGAGTGTTTTGTGTCTGGTTTTTCATTAGTGGAAGCATGATAAGTGAGGGTCACTTTCATGGGCCATTAGTGTTGGCCATTTAGCTCCACTAATTGGAGGTGATTAGGGGTTGATTGGGATCAGATCATTTCACCTCCAATTCTGCCTTTGACCACGTTTTTGACCTCCCAAAAACACTCTGAAACTCTCTTCTTCTTTGTGAAAGAAGCAAGAGCCATTGCATCCCAAAATACACACCCATACACAAGCTCCTTCCTTTGTTGCTAGCACACCAAGAGGGAGTGCTCGTTCTTGGATTCGTGTGACGGTTCCGGGAAGATCAAGGTTCGTGTGGATACCTTAGAGGAGGAGGACGTTTCATCCTGCTCTTACTGATTCCTTCCAGCAACTGAGTGAAAGACCTCAAGGAGGAAAGGTAAGTAAAAATTGTTATTCGGTTTTGTAGCTTCACATGCAGTTCTTGTTTTGTTTCCTTGATTCCGCTGCTTCTTGAGCCTATTATGAGTGTCATATAGCTCTTAGGAAACTTACAAGGGTCAACCTGGGCGGGTTGACCAAGCCAAGCCAAACAACATGTCGTTCGGCCGGGCTAGGTCAAGTCCCAGGTGCCCTCTTCCTTCTCCCTCTTTTCTTCATTTCTTCTTCTCTTTTCTTTTTTCCCGTTTCCTCTCCACTCAGTCGCCGCTGCCTCAACGACATTGTCTCCCACTCTCTAACCACATCATGATGCCAACGGCATCAAGCATCACCATCTCTTCCCCTGTCCTCTCTCATCTCTCCCTCTTTATTTCCTTTCGATCGATTTCCGGAAACCCATAACTCCTTCCCTTTCCCTCTCGTTGACGCCAACACCATCTTCTTCCTCTCTCGTCGGCGATCGTCTCCTCTTCTTTGTTCGTCGCTGCTGCACCGAGGCCGGATTGGGGACGCCGGTTTTGGACAGGGAGGAGAACTCGAGGATCGAGTTCGGGTGAACGCCACCATCGCCTCCCGCAGCTATGACGAGGAGACCTACGCGAGTTGTTGCCGCCACCGCATCGTCGCGTACTGATTGTGGGTGACGGGTTGCGTGCGGCGCGTACTCCGGTGGTCGGGTCTGTGTGGCCGGCGTGTTCTGTGTGGTGGTGTTGCTGGGCTACTGCAGGTAGGGAAGATTGGAAGTTGGGAGGCTGGGAGACTCGAGTTGATCCTCGGCAGCACTGTTCCGGAAGTGTTGCGGTGGTTTGTTTTCCTTGATTGTTGTGGTTTTTCCGGTGAGTTGACCGGAATCCGGCGAGGGCTCGGGAATTTTCCGGCGAAGGCTCGGGTTCTGTCCAGCGGAATATATTTCTCGTTTTACGACTGTTAGACGGCATGGGAGATACCTCGGGAGCTGTAGACTCAGGTCGGGGAGAAGTCATAATCTGTATTTTTGAGACTTTAGTTAGCGAGCTGTCTCACATTTATCTTCGACTCGGAGTTCAGACGCAGATACTTCAGCAGGTAGTTGTACATCATCTCTCGGTTGGATCCATAGGGCCCATATGCATGTTATTTTCTTTATCTTGATTTCTATATTATCTCATCTTCCGCTGCTTGAGGATTAATTTGAGATGTCATAAATGTTTTACTTCTTTATCGGCGTTTTGCCGGAGTCTCGGTGTTAATAAATTTCTATGAAAAATATTTGTGTGCTGAGGCACTGGTATTCGTATCCCGGGTTTCAAGGGTATTTTGGTAAATCTCTATCATTTATTAGTTGATTTTATTAAATTGGGATACTGGCCTTCACCGCCTTTTTTGTGAAGGCCCTCTCCCCGAGGGACCCATCATATTCAGGTATTGTTACATCACTCCCTTCGCCCGATTAAATCCTTTACCATGCTGCAGCACTAGGGATTCGATCTCGGGATGTGATGCTTTTTATCCCCCTCAAGGAGAGCACCTTCACCAATTCAGCTGCAGATGAATTGGTGAAGGTGCTCTCCTTGAGGGGGATAAAAAGCATCACGTCCCGAGATCGAATCCCTAGTGCTGCAGCATGGTAAAGGATTTAATCAGGCGGAGGGAGTGATGTAACAATACCTGAATATGGTGGGTCCTTCAGGGAGAGGGCCTTCACAGTGGAGGCTTCTGCGGAATTTGTTGATAGAGTACAAGTATGGAACAAGGTTGTTTTTGGTAACATACATCATAGGAAGAAGCGTCTTCTTGCTAGGCTGGAGGGGATTCAAAGATACTTGGAGTACACTCCTTCGGTCTTTCTTAACAACTTGGAGGTAGAGCTAAGAGCAGATTTGGAGAGAGTTTTGGTGCAAGAAGAACTTCTCTGGGCGCAAAAGTCTCGCTGTCAGTGGGTGCAAGAGGGTGACTGCAATACTGCTTACTTTCATGCTTCCACAATCATTTGAAAGAAGAAGAATAAAGTTGAAGCCCTTAAGGATGATAGTGGGAGATGGCATATGGATGCAGATGAATTTTTAAAACAGTATCGTATTTCAAAGATCTTTTCTCTGGGGAGCAAATTGGAACACCCATTTTTCGGATTCCCAACCTGTTCCCGGAGGTTGACCCAAGCAGATTTGATGCGGTTTCTTCCCCCTTCTTAGATAAGGAAATTAAAGATGGGCTGATGCAGATGGGTCCTTTGAAGGCCCCGGGACCGGATGGTTTACATGCAATCTTCTTCCAATCACAATGGGAGTTAGTTAGTCCAAATGTGATGCGGTTTATTAGAGAATTTTTTGAGCAGGGATGGTGGGATGAGAGGATTAATCGAACTTTGATTGTCCTACTGCCCAAAATCTCCAAGCCCGAGAGGATTACCCAATTCCGCCCCATTGGATTGTGTAATGTTCTTTATAAACTGGTCACCAAATTAATTGTCAACCGCATCAAACCTTTGTTGGAAGACTTGGTGGCTCCTATGCAGTCTAGCTTTGTCCCGGGTAGACACATCACGGAGAACATAATCATTGCCCAGAAAGTGGTACATTCTTTAAGAAGAAAGAAGGGGGGAAAAGGCTTTATGGCTATCAAGATTGATTTGGAAAAGGCCTATGATAGGCTTAGATGGAGTTTCATCCAAGAGACATTGGTGGCAACTGGTTTCTCCTCTCATATTATTGATTTAATTATGAAATGTGTCTCCTCTTCTCAGTTGTAGGTTTGTTGGAATCCGGAGGCTTCAGATCCTTTTAAACCATCGTGCGGCATTAGACAAGGCAAACCCATCTCTCCATACCTTTTTGTTCTTTGTATGGAGAGGTTGGGTCACCTTATCAACCTAGCGGTGGAACAAAAGAAGTGGAAACCCATCCAGCTTAGTAGAGGTGGCCCGAAACTTACCCATTTATTTTTCGCAGATGACTTGTTGTTATCTGCGGAAGCCTCGGAGAACCAGGTGCAATGCATTCGGGACTGTTTGGATATTTTTGTTGTTGGCCTGGCCAAAGGGTAAGTAATGAGAAATCTCGGATTTGCTTCTCTCTTAACACACCGCGGGATCTAGCTTCCAACATCAGCCGCAGTTTTGGGTTCTTGGAAACGAGGGACTTGGGGAAGCATCTCGAAGTTCCCTTGTTGCATAAAAGGGTCTCCAAAGCTACATATGCTCATCTCATTGATAGGACACATCAGAAGTTAAGCGGTTGGAAAGTAGGGAGGCTTACATTGGCTGGGAGAATTACACTAGCCAAGATGGTACTATCGGCCCTCCCAGTTTACATGATGTAAACTACAAGGCTGCCAAGAGTCACTTGCGATCAGTTAGATAAGATTTCAAGACAATTTATATGGGGCTCCTCACCGACTAACAAGAAGCTTCATCTTGTGAAGTAGGATATCCTATGTAAACCTAAGGAGTTTGGTGGTGTGGGTTTGAGAAGGATGAGAAGTGTTAATGACGCTTTTAATATGAAGATATGCTGGAGTTTGACATCTAATGTGGAGAAATTGTGGGTGCAAGTCTTCAGGTGCAAATACATGCCACGGGCTCATCCTGTCCCTTTTAAGCTTAAATACCGAGGAGGTTCGAATTTATGGACAGCCGTCCAGAAAATTTGGCCTATCTTCAGGGGTGAGATAGAATGGGCACTTTGGGACGGGACCTTAGTGAGCTTCTGGAGTGACAGGTGGCTCCCCGAGGCCCTTAGTCTCAGTGACAGATTTCCTTCGTCGGCTTCATGGAGAGAGGAAGTATCGGTTGCGGAACTTATCACTCTCAATGGCACATAGAATCGGGACAGGCTCCAACAATGGCTTCTTGCGGATTTGAGAGTTCTGGTCTGGTCCTCTCCACCCCCAGAACTGGGAGAGGTCCTGATAGGATCAAATAGGTTGCATCCATTAATGGTTCTTTTTCTATTAGTGCGGCTTATTCTGCACTAGAATTTGGTAATTGGGGGGAGAAGGATAGACTGTGGAAAGCTATTTGGAATTGGAGAGGTCCTGCAAGAGTTTGTTCCTTTTTATGGCTGCTAGGCCACGAGAAGCTACTAACGAATCAACTGAGGTTCAGTCGACATATCTCTACAACAGACTTGTGTCCTAGGTGTGGAAGGATGCCAGAGACTGCCCTTCATGTAGTCCGGGATTGTGACTTTGCCCGTCAACTTTGGTTTCATCTTAGTCACAACTCCATAGCGGTGGATTTTTTCAGGCTTGAGCTTCGCCCGTGGTTGTTGTTAAACCTATAAGGTAGCAATTCTGAGGCTAGCTGGAAAATGAAGTTTGCGGTTGCATGTTGGAAGTTATGGACATGGCGCAATGAGCTAGTTTTTGAAGGGATTTCGGAGGAAAGAGGTAGGCCAACCCCTCATGTGCTAGCTATTTCAAGGAGTTTCCAAGAAGCTATGAAGGTTCCTGCTGCTCTGTTGCGTGGTAGTCGGAAAGCGAGACCATTAGTGCATAAGTGGCAGCATCCCGAAGATGGCTGCTTCAAAGTTAATATCTGCTGCACCTCAATTTTTGGTTGCTTTGGAGGAGTATGCAGAGATGCACGAGTAGAATGGGTTGCAGGTTTCATTTTGAAGCAGGACTCGAGAAGGAATGCTAAGGATAAGCTATTAGCAATCTTGTAGGGGATCAGATTTGCACGAGGACTGCACCTACAAGTGGTCTCCCTGGAATCGGATGCAGGTGTAGCTTTAGAATGGATTTCAGATAGATTTTGTTGGGATATGGAATGTAGTACTATCATAGATGAAATAATCTCTATGAGAGGGGATGCTAACCCTATACATCTAACTTTTGTAAACTATGAGGCCAATTTTATGGCTCATACTATGGCTAAATTGGCCCTTTCTTTTTGCCCGGGGCTGACTTATTTTGACTCGCCCCCTATTGTAATTTCCAACCTCATTTTGGAGGACATGGGCGCCATGGGATAACTTACCCATGCATGTGTATTTTGTATTTTGTGAAGTAAGTAATACATAGTCGTTTCCTGGTCGCAGACCAAAAAAACACCAACCTTTATGATACCTATTATATCCTTAGATAGGATTAATCTACATACATTAATGTCCCTTAAAAATAAACTAGCCTAGGGGTGCGAAAGAAAAAAAAAATGCTACGGGCTTTAGGCTTTCCTTTGAAAAAAAAAAAAAAAGACAAAATGGAAAGCAAACCATACAGGACATAAGCCTTAGACTAGTACGACTTGGAGGGACTAATGATTGAAACTAAACTAACAAGCGGTGGATCTTTCATCACCAAATCTTGATGTCCAGATCCACTGGTTTTACTTTTTTTTTTTAGACTAGTACGACTTGGAGGGACTAATGATTGAAACTAAACTAACAAGCGGTGGATCTTTCATCACCAAATCTTGATGTCCAGATCCACTGGTTTTACTTTTTTTTTAAAAAAAAAAAAAAGAAGAAAAGATCCACTAGTTTAAATTGACCATTGTACCCTCCCCGTGGGTGACCCGCTAGGTTTTCCAAGCTTTTCCGAATTTTGTAAATCCCAGATAAAGCTAAAATCTTAGTCTTCATCGACAAGTAGATCAAACATCTTCTCGCGACCGCCGGATCAGCATACCTCGTCTAATATCAATTCGCCACGCTGAGACCAACCGCACACAATCACAACTCCAAGTATCACCAACGCCAAAAAAAAAAAAAAAAAGGGTCTCCAAACAATTTCAGCGCCAAAAACTTTGGCGGCCTCTTAAAAAATTCAAATTTTTTCACAACGCAAAACCAAAACCAAAATGCAGACTACTAGATCCTATATAAAACTTCCCACTCTCTCTCTCCCCTTTCCCTTTTGTGCCTCCTTCTCTCTTCAGATCTGGATGTTCGAATTCAATCAAACGCAGCATTTCGCACCTCCTTAACCAATTCCCAGGTACGCCCAAATATCACCGTCGCCTTACTCTTCACTTGAGCAAATTCACAAACAGCTTCCACGCACAATTTCAGCTCCATTTCAATTAATAACCCCCTGTTTTGACCTGGAAAAGTTTCGAAGCACTCCTTCAGCTGAATCTAGTTATGGTGAGAGAGGAGTCGGTGGTGTCCTTCTACTCCCGCCTCCGTGAATCCGCCTTGGCCGCCCCACACTCTCCCTTGCTCATATTCCCCTCCACCTCGGATGTCGACTCACTCTGTGCCCTTAAAATCATCTTCCACATTCTCGAAACCGATTCGGTCCGGTACGCTTGTTATCCGGTGTCTTCCTTCCAGGAAATCCACAGATACACGGGGCCCGATTTGAGTTTGGAGTCGGATCAGCCCGTCTCGATACTCTTGGTTAACTGGGGATGCCAGAGGGATTTGCGCCGGGTCTTGGGTTTAGGACCCGGGGCTCGGGTTTTCGTGGTGGATAGTCACCGCCCCATCCATTTGCATAACCTGAGCAAGAGGAACGAGAGTGTTGTTGTGCTTTACACGGGCGGTGATGAGAAGCTGGCGGGGTTAGGCTATGATTTTGAGGTTTCGGATTTGGCAGATATGTGTAATTTGGATTATGTTGATGATGGGGATGGTGGGGATGAGGGGGAGGAGAGTGAAGAGGAGGAGGAAGATAGTGAGAGTGAAGGAGAGGAAGGGGATGGGGATGGAAGTGACAGATCGAGGAAGAGGAGGAGGGTTGGAGAGGAAGGTGTGGTTGATGAGAAGCTTTTCCAGAAATGGAAGAGGGAGTATTATCACAAGGGTAGTTTTCATGGAAAACCATCGGGTTGTTTGATGTATGATTTGTCTCATTCTTTAAGGAAGAACACGAATGAGTTGCTTTGGTTAGCTTGTGTCTCGCTAACTGATCAGTTTGTTCATGAGAGGTTGACGGATGAGAGGTACCAAGATGGGGTTATGGAGCTGGAGCAGCATATTAACAGCTCTGGGAATTTGGAAACGGTGGGTACCGTGACTCTCAAAGATGGAACGAAAATTCGAGCTCCGCAATCTACGAGGATTGCTTATGAAGATGAACCGAGATTAATGCTGTTGAGAGAGTGGAATTTGTTTGATTCATTGCGGTGCTCGTCTTACGTTGCGCCTAAGTTGAAGACATGGAGTGACATTGGAAAGAAGAAACTACAGCATCTTCTTGCACGAATGGGATTTGCGCTCAAGGACTGTGTACAAAAGTTTCAGTACATGAATCTTGAAGTCAAGCGTAAGATGAAAGATGAGTTTGAACGGTTTTTACCCGAATATGGACTCACTGACTTTTATTACAAGAGCTTTTTGAGGTTGCATGGGTATAGCTCCAGGGTTTCTGCAGCGGATGTGGTGTATGGAGTAACTGCATTGCTTGAGTCATTTGTAAATTCTGATGGCTCTAGTGCTTCCAAGCAGTTTGGGGTGGCATATGATGCGCTGTCCTTGAACAATCTTGATAAGCTGAGATCTGGAATGCAACAAGCTATCAAGGTTCAGCGGGCGATCCTTGAACAAGGAAGTGCTGCAATAACCAGAAGTGGTTCTATCAGAAGTGAAAGGAAGTTCCGGTGGGTAAAGCTAGAGGATACAGTGGATGCAAAGCTGTTGGGATATCCACAGGCTTTGACTAAATTCTGCTATTTTCTCATGGATGCTTTGAGAGAGAAAGGAGCTAGACCAAAGCCAATGCTTTGTGCTTGTTTATCGCAAGAACCATACAAGATGTTAGTTGTTGGGGTTTGTGGAAAGCCACGACAAGGTGCAGTTCAAGGAAATGCATTTGGCATAGCGTTCAGAAATGTAGCCGAGGAGATTGGAGCTCACTTCTTTCATGAGTTGTTCGAATCTTCATGGATTGTTTTAGAAAAAGGTACAGTCAACAATTTTATTGTTAGATTAACTGACAAGCTATGACATAGTAATCTGTTCCTTATTCAATTGTACCTCCTCCTTAAGCTTTGTTGTGCTGTTCTCTGAAGAGGGCCCTTTCTGTATCTTAGGATTTCTTTTCATGGTATGTCTAAATGACTCATAAATGTGAAATCAATTTGATTTTCATTCATTTATTATAATTCTGCTCTTAGAGAACAATACACCGCTGGCATAATTATCTCCTTCAGCATCCGCTCAGTTGGCTAGATTTGCTTATTGTAGATATGCAGAATCTGTGTACTACATAATGTTAATTGTGGAAAGTGGAAGATGATTCAGTTAATGTCTAAGAAATACCTGTTGCCTTTTAAGCGGTGAGAAACTGGCAAGTTTATTGCTTGGTGTTAGAAATGTTGAAATTGGTACTAGTTGTCATTGATGGAATTGATATAGGGCAGATGGTTGTGAAATGGTTGTACCTGGCAGAATGTTATTATAACCAATTCATCAAGTTAGCTTCTGGAGTAGAAAGTAGAATAGTAAAGGAAATTTGATTAAAATTTGTTCCCATTCCCTGTCTTTAAAGAAACTATAGACAATTGCTGAGGCAGTCTCTTCGGCACAATAATGCAATCCTTCAGGTTTCACCGACTCCAAGGTAAATAGAAAAGACCAAAGAGAGAGTTCATATGATCAGAATTGTGCTGTAAGTAGTATAGGGGAAGCTGTCTGGACCTTGTTGGGGTCTTTTTTTTCGCTTTCTCAAAATCACCAGGTTCTGCTTCATTGTCTCCTTGTTTGTTTCACGAAGCTTATTTTGTGATGTGAAAATGATAATATGATATTGGGATAACTATGCTAGTTATTTTTAGTCCTTGGATATGTTTTCTTCAATCATTTATATTGATCTTTTGGGCCATCCAACGATTCCAGTTCTTGAACACATCAATTATTAACAAATTAGGAAGCTAAATCTCTTACCTTGAAGATGATCTAAGAGTTTTAGCGGTGTCTGCAACTTTGCTACCTTGTTTATTTTCAAGCCCAATAATTTGATAACACAATGTATTTATTTTTGTAAGATTCTTTTTGCTTCTCTATTATCCTGGAGAGTGTTCTAACATCCAGTAGTTTTAATTCTGATATCATCAGTCTTGCAATATGTGAATCCTCAGGATTCAAGCAGTTGTTTGGTTTCTGTTGAAGTTCTCTAGGTGTAGTGAATCTGGATGCTTTCTCCTCTCCCTTTCTTTTTCCAGTCTTAGCTGTGATTTGTGCCTTTTATTTTCCCTTTTCCCGTGCATGACTTACTACTGAGCAAAAGTATGGCATATTTTGCATTCTTGTTCGCTTTTATTTCGTAGGGATACGATGCAAAAGCAGGTGAAGATCCTTTCACCTTTCTGGTATGAAACTTCAAATGCGCTTTCTTAATTTTCGTCGTTATCGGCTATTGCTTGTTCTTTTTATTGTTTTAGGGTCCTCTCTTTCTTTACAGTAACTTCCTCTATGCAACCATCTCATCTTGTCCATGCAAAATCCAAGTAACTCTTATGATTCTCCAGAAATCATGTATTGGAGCACGTGCAAGAATATGCTTGTGAGATTTGTTGTTCAGTTTTTACAACCTCTTGTATCCTAGCTTATGTTGACAATGGGGTTTTCTCTTCTGGGTATGGATTACTTTTTCTTACTGGCAGTTTTTTGAATTTGCTTCTCTTTCTGAAGTTCATTGGTTTGCTGCAGCATCCATCACCACATGCTCAATTCACTGCTCTTTATTTTTCAGACAATTTTTCCAACAAAATTGAAACTAAATAGGGTGTAAAAGAAAGTAGACGGGATAGAATTTGTCTGGTGCCAATAGAAGGCAATGATAAAAAGTTTTAACATCAAAAGGTTAGCAAAAGTAAAGTTTCTTTGAAAAAGGGCCAGAGAGTTGCTTGATATCTTCTTTCTCATAAATCGTAGATCCATACATGTATGATATTTCTTTCTGATATATAGTTGATCATGAGTTGCTGCTTATTTTGTGAGTGATGTCCCAATGACGATTGTTTTAGTAATCCGAAATGTGCATGAAACTGCTGGAAAAAGAAAGAGAAAACGGTGCTCCCTCTTACACTTTGCAGAGGTTGAGGAACCCTTTTTCTTTCCTTCATGGGTTTCATGCCCCAGGTGGATTCTAGGCGAAATTCTGAGGGATGTCTAATCAAATTTTATATGGAAATTTTTGTTCTCTGGTTGTTTTTTAATTACTTTGGTTGTTTTTTTCTTTCACTTGTTTAGTTTGTTTGCCATCATCTTCTACAATCTCATTTTCCCATAGCCAATAATAACTATTTTGTTTGTGGAATGCCATGTGCTTTGTGTTCGTCTGATATGATATAAAGGCACCAAGAGGTTTTCAGTTTCTTGAACCGGCTTTGGTGCCTCTTGTGCCTCTTTGCTAGTCATTCATATGCTTAGTTTAATGTCCCGCTCATTACAAATCAAGGGCACGCTAGTATGAATGACTAGCAAAGAGGCTAGTTTAATCTCCCAGGGTAAGATCAAGAAGAGGGGAAGTCCAAAAAAAATTGGTTACGGTACTGAAGTCTGAACATTTGGCAATGATGCTCAAAAAAAAAAAAAACATTTGGCAATGAACTAAAGGAGTAGTGCTTGTGGGGGAATCGTAAACAGAGCAGAAACGTCCACAAATGATCAAATGACCTGTTGGTACTCGGTGAAACGCCTATATTTGGCCACTGGTGGTCCTTCCTGGCCGAAAAAGTTGACCAAATCCTTTGAATTGGGACGATTTCCCAAAACTTGACCCCAACCTTATACCGTTACTTTCTGGGTTTTTTGTGCTCTGGTGGATACTTTTTATTTATCGAGTAGAAAGCTAAACGAAATAAAAAGTTACTACTAGCATTTGCCTAATCAAGCAACATTAGCAACGTTGATCAGTTCTACTTGTTTTTCATTTGGCAATTGGCACCTTTATGCGCCTATATACTTCTAAAAGTTTTAAGGAGTTTGGTTTGTAAAGCCTTGTAATATCCTGATTAATAAACGTTTCTATTTTTTCACATCATGATTACCTATAATAGGCAATTTAAGAATTGGTTGTATCTAGAATTATATTGCCAACGGCAATATGTTCATACCATTCATATTTCCAAATTGTATTACACATACTTTTCACCCTTACCCACCCAAGGTCAGTGGCCCTTTATGGTAAACGATAATCCATAAATTATAGTCGAAATATATGGCGATTTCGGCTTCTCCTATCCCTGGAAACCCCCAATAATATAGTTCAAGTCAGAAAAGAAGAAGGCAAAACCCCCAAAACTGATTTTTACCATTTGGCATGGACATGCAGATGGTAAGGGGGGAGAGAGAGAGAGAGAGAGAGAGGTTACAGTAACACGTCAACCCTCACAATTTGCGCCACGTAGCGTCCGGTTCATTCCTCACCGACCCGTCCCCTCGTTGTCTTTATGAATGTGACCGCCGGTTCCTCACAATAAACCAACCACACCACCCCCACACCACAGGCACAGCCCAAGTTCATTTTTTCTTTTGGCTTTTGCATTTATCCCTCCTTCACCCCCCCCCCCCCCCCCCCCCCCCCCAGTCTTCACTTTTTCTATAAATCCGCCCCCTCCCCTCTCTAATTTACCCAAATTTTTGTTCTAAACCCCATCGCAGTTCAATTCAATTTGACGATTGGTTAATTCATCTAAAAGCCTAATTCTATGTAATTCTCCCTGTTCCTCTATTACCCACAGTGATCATATCGCTTCTCTTCTGTGAGGAAACTCATTGAATTGAATTGACAAGGTACTCTATTTCTCTTCTTCGAATTACTGTCGTTCTTTACCTGTTTGATCGGTCTCGTTTTCTTTCTTTCTCTTTTATTCTTTGCCTCTTTTGGGTTTTGCATTTGATTTTCCTTTGGTTTGTTGTGGTTTTAGTTTTAGTCAGCAAATGAACTGTGCTTGATCACTTGCTTTCTCATACAATTTGACTTAGAAATCGATAATTCTGTTCCGTGCTTAGCTTTTGCTAACCCAGAGCTAGAAGCCTTGAAAGGAAAGTGCGTCTCACCTTGGGATTTTAAGGGTTACTGTAATGACTCACCTTCCAATGCTTAATCATCAAATTCTTAGTTCTCACTATGCATTTTGTTTTTTTCCTGTTTTTGATTTATGGGTTTTAGATTCTGAAGTCTGGAAAAGTTTCTGCTCCAAGGCTTTCGTGCATAGAATAAGATTAAAGAGAGAATGAGCACACAGACCCAAGGGATGAGGGGGGCGGCGGCGGCGGCGGCTCCTATTAGGGGGTATCGGCGGAGGAAGGCTGCGCCCGTGCTGGATTTAAACGTGCCTGCAGTTGAAGCCCGGGACGACACAGGCGCTTCAAATCAGGGAGTGCAATCAAGGCAACAAGGGCAGCACCTACCGCCTGCCACAATTGATGTGGAGGCCCTTGATGATGATGTTATTGAGTCATCTCCAAGGGCGTTTGCTGAAGTATGTTTTCCTTCCATTCCCTGTTGTTGGATTGTATGTTTGCAGTGGTGAATAATTTCTATTGGATTTTTGTTCACTTTGTGCCAGGCCAAGAATAATGCTCAGAGGACTCGTCGAAGAAATGTTATAGACTTGGATTCTGGTAATGTGCTATCCTATCTGCACTCGTGGCATTGATTTTTGTTGTGTAAAATAAGTCTGTTTTCACTGATTCCTGCATGTTGTAACGTCCTTGATTAGTGTACTCTTTAACCTTTATTCCGAGTTCTGTCTCTAACTAGCTTGATGGGGTGCGGAATTGCTTACTGTCTGTCATTTCTCGCTTACTGTCTGTCATTTCTCTTTAACTGGGTACATTGGGTGGACTGCATCTTTCTCTTTCTAATTTTGTTTTCATTGTAGAGCGAACAACTAGGGTGACATGTAATAACCGCCACAAGCGCAGAAGAGTTCCATCAAGCCAACCAGTTATCAGCTGTGATCAATATATAAATTTAGAAAGCAGTAGCTGCTCCACGGTAACAACTGCAACTCTTCATGCTTTGTGCTTCTCTGCGTTTTCCTTTTACTTTCCATCTTTAATGGTTTTGTCAGATTGTTTATTCTTCTTCTTGTTGGTGAAGATGCGGAATATTTTTGCTGAATTTCTAGGGTGTTAAAGCATGTATGCTGTGTGTGCACTGGAGGGTGGTTTATCCAAATGCGAAAAAATCATTTCTTTTTTCCTTGATGCTACATCTATATCTAAGTGAATCCGTGCTACATCTATATCTTAGTGAATCCGGTTTTGAAGCTTTCATGCTGTTGGTTGTTGGCAGAGGGAGTCTGTACAATCATCATCACCACCTCAGCCTCAGCCTACATTCAGCTGCCCAATTTGCATGGGTCCATTTGTTGAGGAGACTTCAACAAAGTGCGGGCATATTTTCTGTAAGCAATGCATTAAGACTGCAATGTCCGTACAAGCGAAATGCCCTACATGTAGGAAAAGAGTCACCGCCAAAGAACTTATTAGGGTGTTCCTTCCATCAACCAGATGAGTGTGTGATGTTAAAGAACAGGATTCAGAGTTGCTACTCATGTAAGTTTGCTTGGTTGTGTTAATCTCCTATATAAGTTGGTCACAGAGTAGGATTAACAGTGGAGCCTTTCAGTAATGTGTCGCTTGGGAACCCTTTTGTGGAGGAGGTAGCTATCTTCAAATTTACAAATACCCTGTCACCTTTAGGTATTTTGGAATTTTATTAGCTTGTCGAATACTAATTATGGAGTGCATTTCTTTTTAAATTTTCGACTGAAAGCCAGAATGCTAGTCTCTTCTGATAATTTATTGTTTTCTGTTGTTTTATCATAAATCTTGATGTTTTTTTTGAGTGCAATAAATTTTGATATTGGCTGGATGAGAATTGCTATGATTTTTCATTATGATTGCCTTATATTCACCTTAGTGCTTAAAAATTCTTTTTTGCGCTTTTCTGCAGCAAGGTCAATGTAACGTGTAAACAGCTTAGAAACTGGGAGATTTAGGTCTGCAACGGCTGTTGCCACATTGTTGGGTTTCTACTTTGTACTTGAAATTGGAGCTTCATCCATTTTAAGCGTTTGTGCAAACTAATGATCCCAATGGCAATGTTGGATTCAATTTTCATGTTTAATTTTAAGTTAGTGACTGGTACAACGTAGATTTTTGTTTTCTCTTCGCTGCTATCGTAGCAATTGGAAAGCAGAAATATAACTAAATTAGATTTCTAGTTCGTTATCACTTAAGCGGCCTGTATGAACGGTAGAATAGAGTCGCAATCGTGAGTGGCAAAATCATGTATGACCTACTCTATTGTTGCTATTGGTTAAGCTAGTTGTGTAGGGTCACCAGTGATAAGATTTCCACTACTCGTTGCACGGCTTCCAGTTAAATTCTTCGCCTATCGAACTAATATTTACCGTGACAGAATCGAATTGAGGTTCATTTCCCAATTGATGTGGGGTGGTCGGGCTGAAAATTCCTTTGGTTTTCAACCCTATTCCTAATGCCTCCGTTCCTGACCATATGGGACTATGCATAAGCCTGTGTATAGAAAAAGAGTGAGGGGGAGGGGAGAGAGACAGAAACTAACACACATCTTATTAAGTACCATGCCGTGGAGAAACAGCACTAGGTTACATAGGTGAAATTAACCACTGGCGAAATCTAGTCAAGCCTAAGATGTTTATTCTTGGTTCATCACACTTAAAGCATCAAGGGGATTGGGCACTGTTGCCGCCAAAAGTTGTGGGGGAATGAGAAACGTAACCTGTACCATTATCTTTTAGCTCGCCAGATAGCTTATGCCAAGGCCAGTGACCCCAGCCTGGTAACCCTGTTGCTCCAGTGGCACCAGTGGCTCCAGCAGCCCCTGCGCCCGATCCCAGCAACCCTCCCAGGCCAGCCAAGCCAAGCAAGCCAGTCAAGCCTCCTAAGCCACCCAAGGCTCCTCCCCATCCTCCCCATGGCCATAGACCCCATAATAGCTGAGGATGGTAGACCTGTTCATTGGTCTCTGGCATATCCCTAGCTCCCTCAGTTACATTTCCAGTGAGAAATGCCATAAGGCAGGAAACAAGAACCAGCATTGCCTTAGTTTTCCTCTCCATGGTTTAACTCGTATCACAGTCTTGCTTTTTTTGTTTTTTTGCATGGATAGAGTTGCTACCAAGTACGCTCCATTTTATAGTGCAAACTAGTTAGAAGGTGAGCATCGGTTGCTTGCTTGACTTGGAAAGTGATGTTAATTGGTGTACTCGTCGAGGGTCTCAAAATAACTAATCTGGTAATCGCTGGTGGGTATCATAGCTTTAAATTCTGGATGGTCCATGATTTCTTTTTGTGGTTTCAGCTTTGGTTGTTATGATGGCTAATGTCAGGGATATACAGTAAGTTCATTGATTACCTGGTGGTCCCCAGGGATTAGAATGGATAATCATGAGAGTGCTTCTGAAACTTGAGGATTACCCAACTAAGAGAAGATTTCTGATGACCGCCAAATTATTGACCAGTAGCTGTTTGTATAAATTTTACTGGGCAATTGTCAAAGTGTGTTGAGAAATGCAATTGTTGCCACGAACGCAAGGAGTACAGTATTTTGGTCTTCGATAGGTCCAACCAACTAACCCCAACTTGCTCCCGCAATTCATCATTTACTTTTGAGACAGCCTACTTGAATAGATGGAATGGAATCCCTGTAAGGAGGTAGTCACACTCCCCAGTTCGCTGTTTCTCAAAGAACAAGCCAGTAGTACAAAGTGCAAGACCAAGCTGGCAGAGACGAGTAGGAGGTTCTCATTGACTCGGATATAAAATACGCAGGGTCAATCATATTTTTGGTCCCTGTGTTTGCCGCTTTAAACATTTTTCATCCATGTATTGCAAAAAATACATTTTTCATCCTTGTGTTTATTTTTTGGAACATTTTTCATTATCAGCCGGTTTTTTTCCCGAAAATGCTGACATGTCACCTATTTTTTTGACACGCCAGCGATGTGGGTCCCACCCAGAACCGGAAAATGCCCAACCCATTCTCATGCGCCCGACCCGTTTCGCCCCTGGGTCTTGCCCGTTTTCCGCCTACTCAATGACACAAACACCCTCGCAACTGATTTGAATTAAGAAAAAAACCTACCATTTTAATAACTTTTTTTTTTAATCCCCCTTCACCGTCGCCATCCCCACCCCCCATCTCCATATCCGTTTGGCGAGATTTGTTTTTTCGTTCTTCAATTTGTTTTCTGGGTTGTTTGTATGCGTTGATTCTTGTGTTTGTAGACTCTTAAGGTGAATCTATGTTCATTTTTTTTTCTTTAAATGGGGCTGGAGTTTGGCTCTTTGGCCGATACCAGTGCCATGGAGATGAATGCAGCTCCCTACATCAATTCTCTCAACCATTCACCATTAATCGCCTTGAGTTTTCTCTTCTCGGCGAATTTGTGAACGAATTCTTCTGTCCAAACCAGATCCACACTGTCCAAATCCAAACCCAACATTCCATTGCTCGAAATCCACACAAACAACTCGAGCATCACCAATCTGCTGCCGGAATCCAACAATCACGACCACCAAATCCGTAACAAACACGCACAACCCGCCATAAACACAAAACAACAACCCGATTAGCAACAAAATCGGGAAGACAAAGGAGGAAAGAAAGAGGAAGAGTAAGTCCCGACCACCGTCACCTCCGCCGCTTCTTTGTCTCTATCCTTCCCTTCTCCGCCGACGGAGGTTACGAGCACAAGTATAGCATACAAGCAAATCAGAATCACACACCATCACATAACTGTTTTATTGTATTATAGCTCGTATTGTTTGAGCTCAATGCGTTATCTTATCGTTATCATTATTATTATTTTTATATTATTATGGGCCCTCTACTGTGAGTCAAGTCTCGGTAGCGCATCTGATCAGATCAGGGTGTGAAACCCAAAAGTCGAACCTCAGAAGGGGTAGATTCCGAGGCCAAAAACCACTGAAAACTCTCAAGTGGCCGCTAGCTACCTGAGGGTGCACTCAGACACACCTAACCGGTGCAAGTCTTCCAGGGGTGCACCTACATCCCCTGGGCATGCTAAACAGCATAATGTGACCCGAGGTACCCAACCCTCCTCGGGGCTACCAACCGAAACACAGTAGAATTTAATATTTTATTCTTAATTACACCTTTATATTTCTGTTTGAAGTACATTATGTCTTTCAGGGAAGTGTGTATGTGCCCCTGTAACATCTGGGCCTTCGGCCCATAACCACATACTATTACGGTTCAGATACATTATGTCTATCAGGGATGTGTGCACTGTAAGTGTCCCTGTTTCATCCGGGCCTGCGGCCCATAACCACATGTTATCACCAAAAGTGTATTACGTAGTATATAACAGTTTCTCATGTAGAATTTAGACATGTAAGTCAATCAAGCATACAATTCCAATTATCGCATGTAGCAAACAAGGCAAGTAAACAAACAAACCACACCAACATGCATTCACAAAACATATATAAAAAAAGACTTGTAATGTCACCTCAAAATGCGGTTTATGACTTCTCCCCGATCCGAGTCCCCGACTCTCGAGATATCTCCCGTGCCTGAATACCGGCACATAATATAATCACCAAACAATTTTAGGAATAAAAATGTATATGTATGCTAAGGTATGCTCTAATCGAGTATCTCCCGGCCCAAACTATCCGATTATATGATTTTCGGGTCTAAGTCCAAAAGAATATTTTATCTTCCATAACTCCAACGATTACGGATCTAAGGTTCATCGGTTTAAGTTCGTTAACAATTCTCGGGCCTAAGGCCCACTAAATCCTTAATCACAAATTCCGGGCCGTGGGCCCACTTCTTCAAGTCGTATCTTACCGATTATGAAAATGGGCTTCAAGCCCGTTCTTAAAGTCCGTGAATTTATTTATCCGAGATTAAGTCCTAAGTCCGTATTTTTTTAAGTCCGTATAACACATTCTAAACTTCAAATTGAAATTATTGGGCTTGGGCTCGGTTTTTCCTAAAACCGTCCTAAGGTCATTTCCGAGCCCAAGAGTTGATCGGCCTAAATTCTTTACGTGTCGGTAATTCTTTCCGGCCACACCCACTCTAACTCTCCGCTCTCGGTAAACCGTAATTCACTAAATGTACAAATATAAATTTAAATGTATTTCGTAAAATAAATTCCAAAATTAAGTATATAACATAACCGAGACTAATCATAGACAATTACCGTCTAACACTCGTAAAAACGAGAAATATAGACTGCTGGGCAGAACCGAGCCTTCGCCGGAAATTCCCGAGCCTCGCCGGAATAGTGCGTAGAATGCCGGATTCCGGTAGGATATCGCTGAAAAAGCAACCAAGCTCGCTGCAATGACATCCAACAGCCCGACACTGCATCTCCACCAACTGTCGACAACCAAAATGTTAAAAAAAAACACCCTTAGAACACAACTCACAACAACCCAAAAGCGACAAAACGAAGCCAAAAGCGATTAAGGTCGCCGAAACTCTTACCGGAAGGACAGACCCTCACTGTCCAGACCCGAGTTTGCCAACAAAAGTCTCGGATCCGTCGAGCCGAGTGACCCAAACTCTCCAACCCACTGTCAGGACCATCCCCGCGGGACCAGCACCTGAAACCGCAAATCACCCACCAATCCTCACTGCCGGAAACACGGATCCACACCGAAAACCACCACAACTGCAATTCACCACCACAGGGCCACTGGCTGAGCAGTCCTTTAACCAAACAACCCACCACCGCGCGTGCAGGGAGTACCAATGACTCAAATCCGCCATCGACCCAACACCGTACAACGAGAGCCAAAACGGGTTAGATTCAAACAACCCAGTCCCGATCTCCTCCGGGTAAAGAAGTGTGGAGAAGAGAGGAAAGAGAATCGTGGCTTACCGACAGGAAGCGAAGGCGGTGGCGACGAATGCGACTGAGCCCCGACCTGAGTGCGAGCTACCGCTCCTGTCCCGACCTCCCCCGACTGCCCTCTCGTGTGAAAGCTGGAAGATGGCAGCGACGGGTTAAGGACGAGCAACAGCTGCCCAGTGAGGTGAAGAAGAAGATAGGTGGTGGCGATGGTGTGTGTGTCGGCGGCCGCAAGAGAGGTAAGGGAGAGAGAGCATAGAGAAGAGAGGAAGAGATGAGAAAAGAAAAAGGGAGAGATAGTGGGGTTGCCGACCGTTGGGGTTGTTAGTGGTGGTAAGTGCCGTTGAGAGAGTGGCGGCGGCAAGTGGGGAAGAAACGGCCAGAGGGAAAAGAAAGAAAGAGGAGAAATGAAGAAAGAAAAGAGAAAGTGGAGAAGAGAAGGAGAAAAAGAATGGAGGAGAAGGCGCTGGGGCTGGGTTTGACCCGCCAGCCGACGACGGGTCGTTGGCTTGGCGCGGTCAACCTGCCTCAGTTGACCAACCCT
>JAKUCV010006072.1:169790-223342 GCA_028386065.3 Turnera subulata
TGATGATATCATGCATCATTCGGATTAAAACAAACAGAGAAAAACAGAACATTTTCTTTGCGTACTCTAATAAGTTAAAACTGGTCTGAAACAACATACACAGTATAAGTATGTATACGGATAATAACTGACATCATGAATTATTATATACTTGGGTGTCGTTTACAGGAAACACTGGAACTAAATGCATGCACAGCAACAGCGGAACCTACTACATTCGATCCCTTACTCTGGTAAAAAGTCTGATAACTTGGTCAAAAGTGGTTGAAAGTTTTTTGTTCGCGGGCCAAATTCTTGTTGGTGAAGCCAAAATGGAAGAAAAACCAAAAGGGAAGACTAGTGGGATGGAAGAATATGGTTCTTTCAGAGAACAAAGCACAACAAATGACTCATACATTTCTCGAAGAGTTACAAATATACAAATCAATACACTTTCTTCTGTCCCAGTCCAAACAAATGACCCTGAATAGCTCACAGAAATAGTCACCCTCACAAAGACAAAATTAAAACAAAACCCTTAGCAATGACTAAAAAAAAGTTGCTCCGAAAACTGGCAAAGCCAAGAAAAGGTACAGTAATCTACAACAACTTTTTATCTGGCACGTCACTTCTTTCTCCATTTGAGCAGCCGTGGCTTATTTCAAGCCTGCATGTCTCTTACCTTGCAGGTTTCCTTCTCCATTCAGTGCGGCCACGGTTTATTTCGAGTCCATCACCGGACAATCTCAGTAGATGCAAAAAGTTGCGGCTGTCTTGGTTGTCCGCCGTTGCAGTGGCACGCCCATTTGTTACATGCAGCTTTGACTCTACTTCTGCATCCTCACCAGGTTCCACGCTAGTGAGGGAATCAACTACATCGTCATGTTGGCATTCTCTTCTGTAATCCAAGGTTATTGTCTGTAGTTCATGAGTATCAATGACATCCTGAGGCACGCTCTGTCATGAAGAGAGGTGAAGCAATAGGTTATAGGACCAGAAAGTAGTGATCTGGAGTGGAAACCAAGGAACACTGAGTTACCAACCTCTAGAACCCATCCAATATATGTTACATTGTTGACATGTTGGTTCATGTCCAAATCTCCTCTCCGTGGCTGAAAATTTGAAAGCGAATTGTATTTATTGTAAGGAAGAAGAAATGAAGCAAAAGAACGGCAAGTTAAAACAAGATCAACAATATTTATATGAACCAAATATCTTACAACAAGTCCAAGCTTGGAATATTGAGCAGGATCCTCTAGTTTTGCAATCTTTTTCAAGCTACGATTATTAGGCTCGGGGAAGGACAATCTGCGATAACATGTGCAGAAAAGACCAATATGCATGTCAGAATACTGCTGTCAAAAACACATGTAGTATGTATTGAATTTCATCCTATAAGCCACTATTGATATCAACCCAGACTTTCAGTTTTAGGTGACATGGAGTGAGAATTATCATCTTCACCTAGTAGATCATATCATTGATAAATGCAAGTAACCCATCTTACATTCAGCACTGGATTCAAATATTCAAGTTTGTCTGACACAAAGGATGCAAGCCTCGCACAGAGATGCAGTCTTAGATTTCCCAACAACGAGGACGAGACGTTCAGCAAACTTATACATTCAGAGTTCGAAAGAAAATCCACCAAGGTTTTGGAACATCCACCAAGGTGTAGCACACTCAAAGAATACGATATGAGAAACAATTGCCTAAGTATGTTATCAAGTAAGAATAACTTTTGGCATTCTTGCTTCTTGTTGTAAGGTGTTGGCATTAGGCACATAAATGTAACCAACCAAACCAAATATGAGAAATTTCCTTTTCCTGCGCATTCTGGCTGATATGCTTCAAAATGTTAGAGGCCATCAGAAAATCAAGGGAAGTGACTTCTTATACTGTGCATTTAGAAGTACACAAAAAGCTTTCAACATATCAAGTCAACTGAACAATATGCTTTCAGATTCATATCTAAAAGTACTTCTTGAATTTCAACATAGGTTCAACCTAATAGGATATATTGTCAACAAAATGATCCCGACAGGATGGTTTTCTCGTGAAAAACAGTAGCAAACAAAAGGAAAAATAGCCATGAGAAACCTAAGGGATAGATATCTTTATAGGTTTATAATGTTAAATTCCCAACAGTACCACGCAGTCCTCGTCCAACAGCCATATTAACCCATGTACCGCAATGGTGCTCCTATGGAGCCAACCAAATATCATCTATCCAGGACAATTATATGGCTGCTTCCATTAATCATATAGGGGCCAGGGATGCACTTGTTGGAGTAGTTTAAACTTTTCTTATAGTTCATTTATGCATGCAAGAAACAAATAGAACAAGCCCAAGATTTATATCTAGAGAAATAAAAATGGTGCATGCATACCTAGGTTCTCGTGGACAAAAAACCAAGTACTCGTCCCGGACATCATCACTGACTTTTTGAAGCCTTCTGGTATCTTGGTTCATCATCACCCACTTGCTGAAACAGGATAGTATAAATGGCAAGCTTTCACAATGCAACACAACTAACAAAAAATGTGCAAATCGACAGCAAACCCGCACTATTGAAGTACACGATAGAAAACTAAAGAGGAAAATTGCTAATGCCGAAGACCGGAAGCAGCCAAACAAACAAATGCTAGTTTGCAAGAAATGCCAACACAAAGAGGAACATAGGGTGTTTGTCGTCAAAGTTTCATCAGCAAGAAAGTTCACACCGTAGGAATCCAGAGAGCACAGAACAATGTGGAGTAAGACGCAACCGATAAATTAAATCTGAATTTATGAAACTTTTTGTTCAAGAAAGACCAAGAATGAAAAATTTGAGGTGCTTTCCATCTTACTAAGATTTAAATACAGTTTGCACTGCAAAAACATTCAACATACAGTTTGCACTACAAAAGGACTAAAAGGTGTACCTTGTTGCTCTCCCAATCACTTCACCAGTGGCGTAGTCCTTCAAAATCCAATCACGTCGGGTTCCTATTCTTCCTTCACCTTGACACCAAGTCTCTATCTCAAGAACATCACTCCTGAAAGATGTAGCCGCATCTTAGCAGAGCTGAAACGGCAATTTAAAAACCCATATGACCATTGTCAATGAAGGAAGATAAAACTCACCATGCTGGGTATTTGTATATTTCAATGTGCATGCGAGCAGTCACCCAGATGAGATGCAATTTCCTCATGGTGGGGGTGGTTGCAAATCCATCCGTTGAAAATCCAACACTCTGAGCATGATTACATCCAACCTCCTGAAAAGCACATCTCCCAAGATACGTCACCAGAATGCTTTAAAAAATCGAAATTCAGGGCAATCCCATTTACCACATGCCATCGTTAGCAAAAGTAAAGTTCAGGAAATTGCCATGAAGATATGCAGACAGTTAATGCAGATAAGCCGGAGACATTTAACACTATGAAGCGGATTTTTTGTCATTCCATCAAGCAAAAACCAAAACCCAAAACCTTATTTCTTCGTTTCCTTAAATGCAAGGTCCAATTTTGAACTCAAAAGACTCCTCTTTCCAAAGAGAGCAAATTGATGAGTGACGACAAACTTGGAACCGACAGAATTTGTTGCTACTCATCAGAATACAGCTGACAACTATGTTATTATGTGATGCATATAATAAACAAATAACCTGCCCATCAAAAGCGTCAAGGATTTCAGCTGACATGTATATTCAGGAGCATGCAAATAAAGGCACAAAAATAATAGACAAATCATAATCAAACAAAACGTAACGGTAAAACAGAGAAAATTACAGTTTCCAGGCGGGAAGAAGAACAGAGCCGTAAACCGTCTACCACACAAACACTCAAAGCAGACCCTGATGCAAAATGTCCAAAGAAGTTTCCAGGACTTGCAAAACCAACCACAAATGACACATCTTCACAACTGTAGTAAGTCAGAAATATCCAGCACCTCCTACTTAACCAGATGCCAAAAATGTCCAATTCAATAACAGACACTTAAAACACCCAGCAAGAATTTTCAAATCAGACAAAAAGAGATGCATGCACAGAGCCGAAACAAGTCAGAGAACGAAGAGCTTCTGATTAATATAAAACCACATCCTACCTGCAAGAGATTGGCAATGGTCTCAACGGTGGCAGTTTTGTTAATCCCGACTTCATAACACCTCACTATGAACTTCTCCTTATACGACAACCCGTCCTCCAACAAGCTCCCCAACCGGAGCCTATCCGCCAAGCTCCCCGACCCGGAGGAATCCACCCGAGCTGGCCCTCCTCCTCCTCCTCCTAAGACCACCGGGGTACTTGTGCTCTTGGCCACGGGGGAGGAGGAGGAAGACATAGCGACGACGGTGCTCCTCCGGCGGGTGAAGTCGGGTCGGGTGGCGGGTCTTCGGGCGGGGTAGAGATGGTGGTGGCCCGGGGATCTGCATTGGGTTAGAAAAGCCTGGATTTGGTCCGCCGTGGTACACGAGACCTTGAACATGGTTGAAATGAAATCAACAAAAACGTTTTTCTTTTTTGTGTGTCTGGTGGTTTCGGTTTAGTTGGGTTTGGTGTTTCTTTTTGAACCGGGGCAAGCGTGTGTTTTGTGGGAGTTGTGTCTGTTTTTAAAGTTCCAGTTTCGTCGATGGGACCGAGGAAGTGAGGCGGGAAGGGAATTGCCACTGGGTTTGGTCATAAATAACGAGGCTGCCATTTTCCTTTTTGTCCATCATTGCAAAAAGAAAAACACGGAACTGTAACAGACAAGTGGCTGCGGTGAGGGAAGTCACGTGCCTGTCGCTGTGGACTTCAGTTCAGACTTCAGACAGACACCCGAGGAAGCCGCTCAAGGGGAGTAGTATGGTAGCCCACCTGTTCAGAATAACCAAAAATATATTTTTATATATTATAATTTAAAATTTTAAAAGGCATTATTAGGGGTTTTAGATTCAATATTTAAATATTAATATTTGTTATTCACCAAAAAAAATATTAATATTTGTTTTATGAAGAAAAAAAGAGGATGTAATTTTTCCCTTTTTTTTCATCCAACAAGGACTCCAATTTGAGCCCAAGACATCGCTCGAGTGGTGCGGATGTAATTTTCAACTACTTGCAAGAAACTCTCAAATAATTCATTGTGAACAACCAAGAGGCAAATAGGTTCCCTCCACTATTACAAATCTAAACATTTTCTTTGGGTAATTAAACCGTTTGGTTGGTGGATTTATAAATACCAAGCCAATATCTTTGGGATTGGGCTCCTCTCCAGTTGGGGGTAACAGGATAGATCCTGTTACTCCAATCTCAATCACTAAATTAAATCTAATGGTTGATAATTACTTTATATTAAAAAGATAATTTTTCAATCCAAGATCTAGGAATCTAACGCCAGTATATTTCAGTTTCAAAAACCTCAAAACCAAACCCAAGGATAACTAAGAGAACAAAAAAATACACAGAATCAAAATATATTCTACTCTTCTTGTACCAAGAGTTCTTTCTACGCATTAGTTTAAGAATGAGGGTGGATTTTGAAGAAGGAGAAGAATGGATTCTAAGTCTGGTTACAACTCCATCTGATTGTTTAGTAAATCCACTCATTAGTTATTTTTACTCTACTCTTTGCAATAATCATCAGCCTATTTCTCAAGAAAAGAAAAAGAAATTCTTTCTTTTCAAATCTCTTTTATCTCCCTCTCTCTCTATGTATTGTGTATAAAAATTAAACGGGGAGAAGATATTTTTGTAGTTTTGTTGTCACTGATATTGAGGTTTGTTTGGGGAAATCAGTTTGCAGATCCAAACAATTGAGAAGAAGAAAATGAGAAAAGATGAACAAATATGGAGAAGAAGAGCCAATTTAGTTTTTTAGTAAAGAGAATAGAAGTCAATTAAATATTCAGTATCACTTGCTTAGTAAAACATTATCTTTTTAATATAAAGTAATTATCAACCGTTAAATTTAATTTAACGATTGAGATTGGAGTAACAGGTCAACTGGAGAGGAGCCCAATCCATATCTTTGACATGACAAGGATAAAAAACATCTATAGCCGACGCTGTAGGCTGTAGCGATGGCCCCAAAAGCCATAGGCATAGGGCATTTACTTGATGCGCCATCCACTTGGGAAGAAGCGTGGAATTGCTAGGTCTGTGTGTCATGCATGCTACCTTTGTGGAGGGGAAAAATGAAAACCATAGCCCACCGGTTATTTTTATGTGACCATACTAGAGCTACTTCGTCAGGTAGTTCTTTTGGATAAAAGGCCACAAGCATAGCTTCTTCATGATTTACTAAAAGATTGGTCTATGTATTCGAGAAGAGTAGACTGTAGAGCACAAAAAGCCCATATCTTGTCCACAGAGCTGGCTAATTGTCAGGCAACCAAGGTCTCTGATTTCGAGGATAAGCGAGCTCCTAGTCCTACCGTTTTGTGTAGATTGGAGCCGTCACCTATAAATTGGAGCAAAGTAAACACTAATTGTGACATGCTTCTTTTACCGATAGGCATGATTACAAGGTGGTGAAGTTCTGGATTCTGCTACCTCGTGTCCTGTCTGGTTCAAATTCTACCTACAGTTGTGAATTGAGTGATGGGGACAACAAATTATAGGTGATACACGAAAAATGAAACTATTTACTTTAACCAAGTAGTGAGTTGTTGACTGGCGAGATCCTTGCATTTCTTTTTTTTTTCCCCCTTTTAATCAACGTTTACTTGGATTCCGGTCTACATTTTTTGAATTCCCTCATAGTTTGGGTGCAAGGTGTTGGGCCAATTTATAAATGGGGTGGATGGGGGCCTCGAATATCAAATAATTTATACCAAAATAATAATTTACTGTACATTAGAACCATATGGAGTATAAAACAACATTCGAGGAGAGGAGGGTGTGCTTTGTTTACCTTTCTTTCTATTTTTTAGTCGGTGTCAAACATTGACCGGAATTTACATTAAAACAGATTGTGTGGTACTCTTGAGTTGACGAACTTCATGACCCAACAATCAAAGAATTATAATAATAATAATTATCATTATTATTATTAACGCACGATTATAACATTACTGCAGTATGTATATATATATATATATATGTGCTTGGTACGTATAATCAAATTAGTCTAACTTATTTTGTTTTCTTGTTCTAATTCGAATCGTTGTTTCTTTTTTTTTTTTCCTGGTTTTAAAGTTGGATTTTGTTCCAACAATTGATGGCTTTTATTGTTGACTAAGACTTGCATTGCATCAACCTGGGTGGAGTCCGTGTCAGATTCGTTGAACCCAAAACTCAGAACTACCAGGAAAGGGGAATTCATCAACAAAATTAAATGTCATCTCCCGAATTTGAGCAAGGGAAATGTCGTTCTCCCTATAATCCCATTAATTAATTTCTTTCTTTCTTTATTTCCTTTTAAAAGAAATTTCAGGGGTAAGCCCATATCGCATCTTAGGCATGTGTCCATTTTCCGCCTCTCTCTTTCAGTCAATTTTTCGGTGCTACATCCGGTTCCGAAGTAATTGGCATTCCATCATATGCGTCTTTATAATTCATACTTTTGATTATTTTTTATTAAAAATTTTGAGATTTTAAATTCCGAAATCAAGGTATCAAATCTTAGTAAACATGCGATTTTAATAAACAACAAATCCCCCAACCCCACCCCCCCCCCCCCCCCCCCCCCCGACAGGGAAGTTGCGTTGACTTTTCCTTTGCTTCCACAGGTGGGGTCAACGAACTAGAGGTCAGGGCTTCTCACTTTGGGCTGAACACATACCCAGGCCCATATTCATTATTTCTACTAGCCTATCGTTTCTCTTTTGCTTATTGCTTAGCAGATCAATTCTTCTAGTCTAACCGAAATGTGTACAATCACACACATCTCAGGGTCCTGCAAAATCAGCACCCACAGTCATGCGCATTGCAAAAACCTCATTTGGACGAAACAGTTTCTTGGCTGTACTGTGTCAGATCCATTGGTGGTCTTCTCTATATTACATATTACACAACACATTCAACTTTATTTAAAAGATACTGAGCTCTTCACCACTTATACAAAAAATGCAGCTCACCAATGTGCTATCAGTCCAAGCCATAAGCAACTTGGTTACCGGATCGGCAATCAGAAAAAAAAAAAAAAAAAGCAGCTCTATTCTTCATGAGTCAGTAGACGGAGAAGGAAAAATAGGGTCCATTTTGACAAGAGAAGGAAAATAAGGCCTACGCAGTTATACAAATGGATCAGCAAGAAAAATGAATCCTGCTTGAATTTCCTATGTATCTCATTAGAACTGTCTGCACATGGTCAAAAGGGAGTAGTTACAGTATACAAAGTCGAATAGACAGGATCCAGAGAAACAACATAGTCTTATATTCATGTTGTCGATCTCTTTTGCTATCACTGAGACAAGAATCGATCAAAACATCCATCTTGGAGAAGAGTGGACGGCACTTTGCTTTGGTCTAGCAGGCTGTTCAGCGGAGTTGTTTCGTTTTTTCATTATAGAGGACACGGTTGGGCTGTAATAGTCGTTACTCCTCTGCGAAGTGGCCCCTTGTGAATACATTTTTTTTCCATGGATGAAGCTTCTCTGCTGCTCTAGCATTTGCCTTCGGGGCGTTGGGGTCCTTTGTGCACTCCCCCATCTATCGTAACTCACACAACTGTGGCTCCTCCCCACTTGCAGAAACTTTCCCTCTCTGGGACTTGTATAGTTTCTGCTCTCAGCAGTTTCCGCAGAGTACATGGTCGTCTCTCCCTCACTGCTATATCCATTATGCATCTCAGATACCTCCACTGGAGAGGAACTAGACTGGACCTCACTTTGAACCCCATTCACTGACCCTGTTGAGGCAATATCAATATCAGCATCTCCTTCACCACTTGCAAGTCCCCTATCCCTGATTTGATGATCTTCACTCTGTGGACTCTGCAAAGAAAGTTTCTTAACTGAATTCTCATCGGATTCTGGAATTAGCTGTTTGCCTGGCTGTGCTTGAACTGAAGTTTTGGTGACCCTTGGAGGGAAATTAATATCTAGAAGTTGGATCTGTGCAACTTCTTTTTTCCGAATGGGGACTTCTGTCAGCTTAGGTGATTCATAGATCTCAGGAGTTGGTATCCCTTGAACATGGGCAGCATGTGGATCGGTATTTAATGATTCTTCCTTGGTATTGTATGATGTGCCAGGACATCCTGGTCCTACCTGTTCCCTATTTTTTGAGAGCACATTTGATGATGATGGAGTTCCATCATTATCAGCTTCAGTAGGCTTAAATACCTGCCGGAGTGTGAAGGAAGCACAAGAATGCTCACTCTTCTGACCTGTGGACATCAATCTAATGATTGGTAATTTGGGTTTGGTAAGTTCATCAAGATTGCCTTCCCAGTGCTGGTTTAACCAATCACAGATAATGGGAATAGGAATGCCAAATTGCATATGACAGTCCTTCTTCCATGATGATGAGGACGATGATGAAGTTGAAGTAGATTTTGTATTGGGAGATGTTGCCAGCTTCATAGGATCGCAAATCATGAATGCAAGATTGCCCTGTGCATCAAATCCTGCAGACCCAGGGGTCCACATCATTCCATCAGTGGACAGTTTTATGAGATTGTCTGTAGCTATTACCACCTTCCCTTCCCCAACTGTTAGCTCTTCCTTCTCTGAGTGGCCAAAAAGATAAACAACACTCCCTAGTTCCAAATTTGGTTTTGAACAGGTCTTCAAGGGGTGAGGCTGCTGCCCTTGGGAGTTTGAGTCTCCATCTATGGCATCTAAACCCACAATAGTAAGATCCAGAACCGAGCTGGTGATGAAAAACCTGCAGCCAGAAATGAGACATCAGAAAGTCAAACTCAAGGTGGCAACATCACTAAATACAAGAGCAACAGACAAACCAACAAGGTAATGGAGCTAAAAATCGTTATTCATATACAAACTAAAAAGACCCAGATTACAGCAAGCATTAATATAACCACAATCTGAAAATAGAATAAACCCGGCAGAAAAACATTATAACACCACTTCCTCTAGTTTTTACTCTTTATAACAACCACGAGTCATTTCGCATCCAATGACTTCGCAGTTGAGCGGATACAAAGGAACAACCTAATGTGGGGCTTCAATAATCCAAAAACACTTTATATTCTTTCCATCCTCAGTTCCAATCGCGCAAACCATCTTTTTAACTTGAAAACTAGTTTATATATTTTGCATCTTTGTCCAAATCTCGTAAACCAATTTTTTACAAGTCTTGTTGCCGCCGACAAAATTATCATACACCAGCCCTGTAAAGTCCTCCCCTTTTCTTGCTTCCCCGAGATTCCATAAATCACAATATCAGATTCCTTAAACCTCATGGAGCTCCAATTTAATCCACAAAACTCCATCCCTTAACACCTGTCTGCACCAGCGGACAAGTGCAACAGAAACACACAAGTGGCAACCTAAAGCAGCCACATATCTGAAGTTCTTACTCTGTGCAATTAGTGTAAAAACTCGTTTACGCGTGAAATAGAATCATTTTCTTGGAAACTAAAGAATGAAATGTGGAACAGTACTCCATCACCTGGGCTCAGCAACAAACAAAACTTTAACATTTCCTCAACATGAACAGAAGATATCGTAATCGCTTCTCTTGATATATTTATATGTATATAGATCCAGCACCTAACACCAATATGAATAAATTCCAATAACGCAGAGCAACCAAGACAAGCAAACGTCAGTATCCTTCTATCTAGGAAGCATCACCATCATACTTGAGCATTATTTCTAAGAATCCAAAATAACAACTTTACAAAACTAGATAAAACCCAAATATAATTAAGTTCACGCACAACCACAGGGCTCAGTATAAATGGTTTTTCATTAACCTTCGAACAAAACGCTGTCAAGTGCACTCAGTTTGTTTAACCATAGTAAACATCCAATAAGAAAATGATAAAACGAATACATAAATCAAAGAAAATTAACCAAAACACTAACAAAAATGAACCTGTGCGGTACAAGAGTAGCAGCAACGCCGTTTTGCAGCCGGATCTCGGAGCTCTCAGCGGCGGCGACGGAAGGAATATTGACATGAGCAGTCAAGAGCAGATTCCGGTGGATAAGGAATCCAGTGCCGGAGATTCCGTTGCTGGCGCCGGAGATTCTGGCAATGGCAGCAGCCTTACCCGAAAAAATGGCTGCTTTCATTCTCTCCGACTTTCCCACTCCTTTGCAGAAGCACCATGACTCCCTCAAAACACCCATTTAGTATAAAACGTAAAATAAATAAAGAAGCGAACTTTAGTGGTTTTGAGACAAAAGAGAATAATGGGCTGTGTTTGGTTTTCAGTTAGGAGTTGATTAAGGTGGGTGCTGTTGGATCTGGAGAGAGTGGCATTACTTAGCAATGTAGCTACATTACTGTGTTCTGTTCTGTTTCAATGTCTGCCCTTTATTTTGTTGCTTTTGTGTTGTTGTTATTGTGTAATAGAGAGAGAGAGAGAGAAAGAGAGGCAGAGAGGAATGGGGCGTGAAATGAGTAAAGGGAGCAGTGTGTGGTTTGAGCTGGATTTTGGGAGGAACAATATAATACTAGTGCTTTGCTTAGGAAACAACAACAGAGAGATAGATATACCTTCTAGATCGTATAGAAAGAGAGGGATTTTGATTGTTGATGGTAAAAGCTTAAAAGGAGATTGTTGTGTACTGGAATGGTGACGCAACGCTTTGGCGATTGAGATTGGCTTGATTGGCTTCTCGTGCCATGGAATTTGTGGGACTTGTACACCTGTAATGATTTAGATTGTTTTTTTTTTTACTCATGTTTTGGTTTCTAATTATGTTTTCATGTACATTCAAAAAAAATTATGTTTTCATGAGGATGTTTTTTGTTCCAAAATTAAAAGAGGGTTCAAGAGTTCAAATTGTGAGAATATATAACTATTTTGTTTTAGCTTAAATTGGATTTTTAACAAAATGTTTAAGATCAAATGGTCAGATTTTTTTGTGGGAAATAATGGTTGGATATTCAAATATCGGCACTTTCCTTCTTTTGTTTTTTTTTTTAACCAAACTTTCCTTCTTTTGTTATATTAACAGATTCTTATATCTGATGGCGTAAAGAGGATTTGCTTCATTAGAATGGGAAATTCAAGCATTGTGAAGAACTGTTAGTATCGTGGCTAAACATGTTAGGAAAAAAAATCTGTTTATGGATTGGTCACCTCTTTTGCTACCACTTAACTTTTAAATTCCCTCTTTGATGCTACTTAAGAATGCATCGGTAATAAAGGGCTTTCGTAATCTTTTACTTTTACTACTACTAAAATGAAGATGTTCGAACTCCACAATCCATATGTGATATGTTGGTAAATTTGTATTTTTTTTCTAAATTGTTGGACTTTGATGGGACTTCTTGCGTGAGGGAAATTATGAAATAAGTTACCGCCCTCGCTCGGTGTTGAGTATAAGGAAGCAATTAAAGAAAGGACGATAATGCAGTTTGGAGGAATATAATTTAAGGCCTGCTATTGCTATTCATAGGGCTATAGGTAAACTCTGGGAATAGGCAAGACAACTGCAACATTTAAGAACGGCTTCACAGAGTCGAGGCATTACAGACAGTAGTCATTATTCATTAATGCACTTCATTAATCCTAAGTATCAACAAGCTCCCTTGTTAATTTCAGTTGGTAGAAGTAGGTTTTGGTAACTAGTGGACTTGAATTAATATGGCCCCAAAACAGTGTGTGCTCTTTTGGTCCTGCGCCCAGAACAGATGTACTCATCATTCAATGGCATCCTAACTTATAATTTCTTTACGGTTTGTCTTCGATCAAAAATTTCGAAAAGTTGTATGTTAGGATCATTGCAATATACCACCCAATCTGGTGGTACTGATCTACTTGGAAATTGAAGGTACATGTACTCATCATATGGGACATCTATCGTCACTATTCGCCATTTCTTTTTGTTGTATAAAAAATTGAGAAATGGAAGAAGTGCTTCTTTTCTACGAAATTGCGTGTGTGTGTTTTTTATCATTACAAAAGTATGTTTAATTACAAGCTAATAATAGAGAAAAAAGGGAGGTAGGAAAATGGGCATCATTGAGTCTTATTGGTGGCCTAAAGAATGGGGATAAGTACTTCGCAAGTCCTAAACCTTCACTTCATTTCTCAACTAAGTCCTATAACTTGAAAAATACATATTTAAGTGCTAAATCATTTATTAGTGATTCAAATGAGTCATAAACTAACTTTCTGTTAACATTAACCCTTAGGTGTATAATTTTTTGGTCCCATGACACTGTAGAATAGCTATTAAGGTCCTTTAATTTTAATTTTAATTAATTAAGTCATTGAATCCTAAAAACCTAAATTCTAAAAACTCTTAAACTTCTAAAGTTTACACCTAAATATTCTAAACTTTAAACCTTGAATCATAACTTTTAAAAATTAAACTATAAAATTTTAGATCCTAAACTCTAAACCTTAAAGCAAAAAATTCTAAACCCTAAACTTTAAACCATTAATCCTAAATTTGTCAAACTATAAATCTTAAACTTATGAACACAAACTCTTAAATCCTTAAATCCTTGGAAAACCTAAGTTAAAAGAATTTAAACTTTAAACTTTACATAAACCTAAAAAAATCTTAAACTGTAATTCTAAATACTTTAAATTTTGAAATCTAGTCTTAGAAAATTAAATTAGAAAACTCTAAATCCTAAACTTAAACCCTAATTCTTAAACCAAACAATTAAACCTGGTGGCTGCTCGCTCTTTGATCGGTGATTTACCGGCCACTAGATCGATGAAGAATCTCTCCAAGAGATGCTTTTTTATCAGTGTTTCACTGCTAGATCCAGATTAATCCAAAAAATATTAAATAATAAATTCTAAATTTATGAGCCACAAAATTTTAAGTTTATAAATTCAAAACCTTAAAATCTCTATATTTTAAAACTTTAAATATTAAAATCTATAAATTATAAAATATTATAAATCTTAAAATTTAAAACTCTAAACTTTATACTATAAACCAAAAAAAATTTAAGCATTAAAAAAAATCCTAAAATTCTTAAAACCTTAAATTTTAGAATTTTAAATCTTAAAGTTGATTGGGAGTTCAATCACTACTCCCTTAAGGTCGACAGTTTAAATTCAACCGACCATCTCTCTTAGTGGGTAATTTGTAAATAATAATATAAATGCTCGCTGCATCTGGTAGTCTATCATGACCCTAGACTATAGAACCTCCCCTTAACCTAAATTTTATTTTTTAAAAAAAAATTAGTAGCTTAATGGTTCTAGCAATTATACTTTAACTGTTAGGTCAGGGGTTCAAATCGGGTTTGTGGCATTTAGATATTTAGGACCTCCCATCATATCTTTTAGGCCAGTCACTAGTTTATGATTCATTATTTTAATGTAGGATTATAGGGTTCAGAGATTTTAGAATTTAAAATTTTAAGATTTAAAATTTTTAAGAATTAAATTTTTAGGAATTAAGGTTTTGAGGATCTTAAGATTTATGGTTTAATTTTTAGGATTTTTTTTTTGGATTTATAGTTTAAGATATAGAGTTTCAGAGTTTTAAAGTTTACGGTTTAGTGTTTAAGTTCTAATATTTAGGATTTTTAAAATCTAAGAATTTTAATTTTTATAGTTTTAAAATGTAAAAATTGTAAGGTGTAGGATTTTTAAATTTAAGATTTTGGCGTTTATGATTTATGGTTTGACATTTTTAGGATTAATGGTTTAAAGTTTAGGGTTTAGAATTTTTTGCTTTACGGTTTAGAGTCTACGTTTAGGGTTTAAAATTTTATAGTTTAATTTATAAAAGTTAGGCTTTAAGGTTTAAAAATTAGAATATTTAGGTTTAAATTTTAGATTTTTTTAGAGGTTTATGTAAATTTTCGAGTTTAATATTTTTTAGAATTTAAGTTTTTTAAGAATTAAGGACTTAATTATTAAAATTAAAAGTAAAGAACGTTAATAGCTGTTTAATAATGTTAAGGGACCAAAAAATTATACACCTAAAGGTTAATTGTAACAGCTCTGGTAAAAATTCATATTTTTACCGGGACTGTAAAACGCTTTGTACAGTAATTTACCATGTAAAAATAATCTTGGGTAATTATTTCAGGGTAAATTATGTATCGGATTCCGAAACCTACCCTTACCCCACGTTCGGGATTTTTCTGCGGATTTCGCGGACTAGAGTTGGTATTTTTCGGGTCCAGGAATCTTCAGAAAAGTCAGGTTTATCCTCGAATTATCGGACCAAAAATAAAGTCAAGGGGGTATTATAGATATTTTCTGGTCCGGACGGGACACGACTGTATAATTGAATTATGCAGCCGCCTTCTCCTGTATGCACGTGAAAGTTGTTTCCTCCTGTGATGGTTGTGACTCTGCATGATAAATCCTTACCCCTACAAACTACCCACATCCACAACACCTTCCTCTTTTGCAAAACCATAACTGCCATCACCTTCGTCCTTTCCAAAAAGAAATCCAGTTTCCTTTCTCAAAACCAGAAAAAGAAAAGAAAAAAAAAAAACAAACACATCAGCGTCGCCACGCTGCCGTTTTGGACCAACCCCATCTCCACCTCAACCTTCACGCCAACCGCCGACCCACACCACCACCTTCCACCGCGCCTGCACCAGCGAGGTCGACTGCCGCTCCCTCTTCTCTCCTCATCTCCGCCTGCGTCGGCCATCGCTGCAGCACCACCGGACCAAGCAGCAGCAGCTCGGGTCACGTCTCCACCAACTCGCAACCGTCACCGCCGCCTTGAGTTTGCCGCCTTGCTGCTGTCGACGACTACCAGCAGCCGCCACGCCTCCTTCCTCGCCGTCGTCTCGCCCGATCCGCGCCTCGTTCGTCGCACCGCCGTTGCATCTAGGTGAGTTACCCGTTTTGTAAACGGGTGTATGGATGGGTTGAAGACAACCCGAATATCAGGGTCGCGGGTCGACCCGACTATGCGAGCGGGTTAGTGGGTTGATTGGGTTGCTGGGCTGATGTGCACCTGGGCCTGCGTGTGGGCCTGTGCCTGGGCTCCTAGTTGGGTCTGGGCTTGGCACTATGCAAGGTCTGGGCCAGCACTGTTCATGGCCCAGTCGGAATTTTTTTTTAAAAAAAAAGAAAACGAAAATAAATTCTGGAAAGAAAAAAAATAATAAAAAAATAATTATATTTGGTATATGGGAATAATCTGGAAAATATAAGAATATAGTATATGGTTATATCTCGTGAAAATAAAAGAAGTAACTACCTTGTTATAATATTTTTAAGAAATTATAACATAATTATAGTAAATACTCTTAAGGATATATACTATGTAAATGTTTTACCGGAAAATATATATATGCGTGACTAATTTCTAAAAAGATTATTTTATGATAACTATAATTTTTGAAAAAAAAATAATAATAATAAGTGATAGTAATAGTTATTTTTATCAAATATTTGGAAAGGGTATTATCAAAGTAAGTACTATACCTGAGTAATATCCGGGTATAAGTATGGTATTATTTCGACACTTGGAAATAAATGGTGAATTATGATGATAATGGGAATAACCCGGGGAAGTACCGAGTTGGTCCAGTATTTATTTTACGGCTTACGGTATTAGTCAGACATTTGCATATCATCTTATGTGTGCATATATTATTGTTGTTAGATATAGGAGTTGATAACGAGCAGTATTCCGGGGAGCCAGAGCCGGGACATTTCGAGGACTTTCAGGAATAGGAAATCGGCTAAGGTGAGGATAAGTAAATATTTATATACTGCTCGTGATATCAAGTTGCTGTTTGTTTGCTATGTGTGGTATTTGCTGAAACGATACTTTGTGGCTGTGAATGGTTGTTGTAAGATAAATTTAGTTGATATTTGATGCCGTTGATGTTGTTGAATTGTTGCTACTGTTGATGTTATTGATGATGTAAGAAATGTTGGTATTAGTAGGTTATTACTGTTGTTGTTGACTGTGAAAATTGTGTGAATTGAGTACCGAAGGTACTAGTATGGGAAAACAGTTTGGAATAAGTTTGTATTATCTAGACGAGCGGAGAGGCTGTGAGCCTGCTCGGGATAATGAGATAATGGTAGGATGATAGAAGTATAGTAACTAGGTGAGGGTAAAGAAATAATAAAATGGAAACACTTAGACATCTAGTAAGTCACAGTTAAATGTTGGAACAGCCAGATGGTAGTCTTTTATGGTGCTGGGGGAGAGTGTGCTTGGGGTCTGCTCCCTATCTGTACCAATTTTTATTTAGGCGCTGGAGGAGAGTGTGCTTGGGGTCTGCTCCCTGTCTGTGCCAGTTATTACGTGGAGGTACCAGGGCGGGGTCCACGGGCTAACTAGCTTGACTACCAGGCGACGACCACCATTTAACTAGTGATAGGGGCCCTGATAATAAAATTGGAATAGCGTGTCTAGAATCACAAGTGTGTTATTTAAGGTTTGTGAGAACCTTAGTTAATTGTTGATAATGTGACTTGGAAAATTTACGGTTGCTTGTGTATGTATATTTGCTTATGGATTTTATCCGGTGAGCACTTCGGACTCACCCCTCGCCTACGTGACCTGGTCACGTAGTTTGATTGTGCGTAGCTCAGGTACGTTCGAGGCAAGCTGTGGCGCACCCTCTGCAGGCCCGGATCCATCCTGCGTTGCATCATTTTCATATTGTTGCCTATTATTGTATTGTATTAAGACTTTCGCTGCTTGCATTTTATTACTCTGTTTCTGTTGCTTGTTGTAATAATGTCTCCGTGCCGGGACAAGTACTGTGGTTTTATTATTACTGTTGGCTTGTGATGTTTACCGTTGCGGTTTCTGTAATAAATAATAGGTCCCATGTGTTTACTGTGTATAACGGTAAATACGGATCGGGGCGTTTCATTTTGGTAGCGGAGCGGGCTGTAGGTTCTTGGTTGTTGTTTGATTGTCTGTGCATATCCTACTCCACATGATATAAATATGAAACTCATGCATACATCTTCATATTGGATGACGAGATGGATCCGGCTGAGGGACATCAGCATGCCGTCCAACAGCACTTGAAAGAGGACCAAGTGTCAATCGGTCAACCGCATGCCTACATAGAAGAACCACATGTTTACGATGGGGTACCGGGTATGCCATACCAGATGTCCCTGTAGATGATGCACATGATGACCCAGATCCTTCATCGACAGACAGCTGGGGGACCAGTCGAAGACCCTATTTTTACCAAGCTATCTGTCAGTCGCTCCTGTCTCAAGAGCGACTGACCCTCGTGAGGCGGACGAGTGGTTACGTCAGATCGCCAGGGTCATGCTTAAGATCAAGTGCACAACTGACCAGTGGGCGAACTATGCCGCTTCTCTTTTCCGTGAGGAAGCAGCAACATGGTGGGAATCTACCACAAGAGACTTGCCGAAACCAGTGGTGATGCCATGGGCTGAGTTCACGGCCATGTTCAAGGATAAGTTCATTACTGAAGAATTTTAGGAACGCATGCAGCGCGAATTCCTGGAATTGTGCCAGGATAATATGACCGTGACAGAGTATGAGAAGAAGCTTGATCGTCTGTCCCGGTATGTTGGAGATCTGGTAGCAACTACCAAACCCAGATGCCAACGTTTCTGAAAAGGTCTACATCCTGACGTCTGAGCTATCATGGGATGCAAGGATTATGCTGGATATCAGGACATGGTAAGGGATGCTCAGAAGGCTGAAGTTACATGGCGTGATCAACAGGAGTATCGCCGGAAGAGAAATGCACCACAAGTACCTTCCAGTCAGAACAAGAAGCCATATGTACCTGCTGCTAGTGCACCTACAGCTGGACGAGGACAATATTAGGAGATGACTCATGGACGTGGTTGGACTAACAACCGCGGAGCTTCGACTGGGGGATGGAGTGGACCCGGAGTGACTAGTTCTGGAGATAACGGCTTCTGACGTCCCATATCATTGGTCAGATGCTTCGAGTGCAATGAGTTGGGACATTATCGTTATGCATGTCCAAAGCTTGGGAGAGCCAGTAACTCTGCACAGGCACCAACAGTTAAGGCCTCTGTGGCTAGCGTGCCAGGTGGATCTAGAGCTCAAGGACAAGGTCGTGGTCATGGGAATCCTTCCGCAAGGACCCAATCTAGAGCTAACCAAAGCACAACAATCCCCAGAGCTTTTGTCATCACCGCGGAAGAAGACCCTGATGCTGCCCAACTTATAGCAGGTATCTTTACAGAGTACATGGTAGTGTTGCATTCACATTAATTGATCCTGGAGCTACACATTCCTTTATAGCTCAAACATATGCTATGCAACATAACTGTGAAGATGTATCCCTAGAAAAACCGATGAGGGTTAGATTGCCCGCAGGCATCATAGTGAGGTTAGATAGAGTTTGTAAGGATGTATCGTTAGTATTCGAGAACAAAACCTTTCCTGCTCGACTCATTGTCATGAACATGGGAGGATTTGATATAATCCTAGGCATGGATTGGTTGTCGAAGTATCAAGCTTTGCTGGATTGCTGAGCTAAGCAAGTGAGGTTGACATCCGCCGAAGGCCGATCAACTATTTTGTCCGGAGTGGGGAGAACTACAACCACATGTAGAATCTCTGCTACTTAGGGCTACAGAATGAAGCAACATGGTCCAGATGCTTTACTGACCCACATTCCAGGCGAAGAAATACAAGATCCTACCCCGGAGGATGTATCAGTTGTGAGGGAGTTTGTTGATGTTTTCCCATATGATCTACCAGATTTGCCACCCGAGAGAGAGGTTGAGTACACCATCGAGCTTGTACCTAGAGTTGCACCTCTCTCGATGGAACCATACAGGATGGCACCAATAGAGCTTCAGGAGCTGAAGAAGCAGCTAGACGAACTACTGGAGAAAGGTTTCATCAGACCTAGTACCTCACTATGGGGTGCACCAGTTTTGTTTGTGAAGAAGAAGGATGGTAGTCTGCGGATGTGTGTAGACTATCGACAGTTAAACAAGGTGACAATCAAGAACAAGTACACATTACCGAGGATTGATGATCTCTTCGACCAGCTTCAAGGAGCAACAGTGTTTTTAAAGATTGATCTCCGATCGGGCTATCATCAGATCAAGATTTCGGAGAAGGACATACCGAAGACAGCTTTTCGCACACGGTATGGCCACTTTGAATTCACTGTGGTACCTTTTGGTCTGACCAATGCACCGACAGTATTCATGTGTTTGATGCACTTGGTACTGAATGAGTTCCTGGATAAGTTTGTTGTGGTCTTCATCGATGATATCCTCATCTACTCCAAGAGCAAAGAAGAGCACGAAGAGCAATTGAGGATAGTGCTTCAAAGGTTACGGGAGACACAACTATATGCCAAATTCAGCAAATGTGAATTTTGGCTTGGAGAAGTTTCTTTCCTCGGACATGTAGTAGGCGGGGATGGAATAAAGGTTGATCCTGCCAAAGTTAAGGCTGTGTTAGAGTGGGAGCCTCCTAAGAATGTGACCGAAAAGTTTCCTTGGCCTTGCAGGATACTATCGGAGGTTTATTGAAGGTTTTTTTCCTAATAGCCAGTCCCATGACTAAGCTATTAAGGAAAGAACAAGCTTTTGTTTGGAGCCCGGAGTGCCAACAGAGTTTTGAGGAGCTTAAGAAGAAGCTGACTATGGCACCAGTGCTAACAGTACCCAAGCCAGGAGTTGAGTACGTGTTGTTTTGTGATGCATCAGGTCTTGGTTTAGGAGCCGTGCTGATGCAAGAAGGACGAGTGATTGCCTATGCCTCTAGACAGCTAAGAACTCATGAGAAGAACTACCTGACTCATGATCTTGAGATGGCAACTGTAATCTTGGCTCTGAAGATTTGGAGACACTACTTGTTTGGAGAGAAGTGTCGAATCTTCACCGACCACAAAAGCCTCAAGTACATCATGACTCAGAAGGAGCTTAACCTGCGACAAAGACGATGGGTTGAGTTGCTTAATGATTATAACTGTACTATCGAGTATCACCCAGGAAAGGCTAATGTGGTAGCTGATGCTTTAAGCCAGAGATAATCGGATGATGCCTCCACTAGTTACTCGATGTTTTCACTTATCGAGTTAAGGAAGTTGGGAGTTGACTTGACAGTGGATGTTACAGGAGCTTTGCTGGCGCACATGAGTGTCAAGTCTAACCTAAGAGGATGGATAGTGGAGTTACAAGATGGAGATCCCGACCTGGTCAAGCTAAAGGAAAGAGTAAGGAGTGGAAAAGAAGACAAGTTTCTTATAGCGGATGATGGAGCACTGATGATTGGGAAATGGGTATGTGTACCTAATGTCAGTAATTTGCGTACCCAGATTTTGGAAGAAAGTCATATGACGCCGTATGCGATGCATCCAGGAAGTACCAAGATGTATCAGAATTTGAAGAGCCATTTTTTGTGGCCTCGGATGAAGAAAGATGTGGCAAAGTATGTCGCAAGATGCATTACTTGCCAGCAGGTGAAAGCCGAACATCAGACTCCAGCAGGCAAGTTGAGATTGTTGACAATACTAGAGTGGAAGTGGGAGATGATCACCATGGATTTTGTGATTGGGTTACCGATGACTCAGAGGCAACATGATGCTAATTGGGTCATCGTTGACCGATTAACAAAATCTGCGCATTTTCTCCCTATCCGCCAAACTGATACCATGGACACATTGGCGGGTAAGTATGTTGCTAAGATTGTGAGACTACACGAGATTCTAAAGTCCATAGTCTCAGACAGAGATCCCAGATTCACATCACGATTCTGGAAGAGTTTACAAGCAGCGCTGGGAACCAAGTTGAGCTTCAGCACCGCTTTTCATCCTCAGACAGATAGACAGTCTGAAAGGACTATACAGACACTGGAAGACATGCTTAGAGCTTGTGCACTCAACTTCAGTGGGAGTTGGGATAAGTATCTACCCTTGGCAGAGTTTGCATATAACAACGGCTACCATTCTAACATTGGTATGACACCTTTTGAGGCCCTCTATGGAAGAAAGTATAGAAGTCCAGTATGTTGGGATGAAGAAGGTATGAGACTAATCGTTGGACCGAATTTAGTCAAACAGACAGTTGACAAGATTCAGACAGTGAAGCAGTGCATGAGAGCTGCTCAGGATCGGCAGAAGAGCTATACCGACAAACACCGACGTGAGATGGAGTATAATGTTGGTGAGAAGGTTTTCCTCAGAGTAGCACCTTGGAAGGGTGTGATTAGGTTCGGCAACAGAGGGAAGCTGAGTCCAAGGTATATTGGACCCTATGAGATCGTTGAGAGGATCGGACCTTTGGCTTACAGGTTGTCCTTACCTGAAGAGCTTTCACGCATTCATGATGTCTTTCACGTCTCTATGCTGAGGAGATACCGATCAGACCCTAGTCATATTGTGGCTTCGGTGGATGTTGAAGTGGCAGAAGATCTTATCTACACATAAGTGCCGGAACAGATTCTTGCTCGAGAAGTACGGCAGTTACGGAACTGTACCATTCCCATGGTAAAGGTCAAGTGGAGTAAGCATTCCGCTAACGAGTCAAACATGGGAAGTCGAGGAGCATATGCGGTCCCAGTATCCGCATCTCTTCACCGGTTTGGAGTGAATTTCGGGGACGAAATTCTTTTAAGGGGGTAGACTGTAACAGCTCGGGTAAAAATTTATATTTTTACCGAGACTGTAAAACGCTTTGTACAGTAATTTACCATGTAAAAAGAATCTTGGGTAATTATTTCAGGGTAAATTATGTATCGGATTCCGAAACCGACCCTTACCCCACGTTTGGGATTTTTCTGCGGATTTTACGGACTAGAGTTGGTATTTTTCGGGTCCATGAATCTTCTGAAAAGTCAGGTTTATTCTCGAATTATCGGACCAAAAATAAAGTCAAGGGGCTATTATAGATATTTTCTGGTCCGGACGGGACACGACTGCATAATTGAATTATGTAGCCGCCTTCTCCTGTATGCACGTGAAAGTTGTTTCCTCCTGCGATGGTTGTGACTCTGCATGATAAATCCTTACCCCTGAAAACTACCCACATCCACAACACCTTCCTCTTCTGCAAAATCATAACCGCCATCACCTTCGTCCTTTACAAAAACAAATCCAGTTTCCTTTCTCAAAACCAGAAAAAGAAAAGAAAAGAAAAAACAAACAAACACATCAGCCTCGCCACGCTGCCGTTTTGGACCAACCCCATCTCCACCTCTACCTTCACGCCAACCGCCGACCCACACCACCACCTTCCACCGCGCCTGCATCAGTGAGGTCGACCGCCGCTCCCTCTTCTTTCCGCCTGCATCGGCCACTGCTGCAGCACCACCGGACCAAGTAGCAGTAGCTCGGGTCGCGTCTCCACCAATTCGCAACCGTCACCGCCGCCCTGAGTTCGCCGCCTTGCTGCTGTCGACGACTACCAGCAGCCGCCACGCCTCCTTCCTCGCCGTCGTCTCGCCCGATCCGCGCCTCGTTCGTCGCACCGTCGTTGCATCTAGGTGAGTTACCCGTTTTGTAAACGGGTGTGTGGATGGGTTGAAGACGACCCGAATATTAGGGTCGCGGGTCGACCTGGCTGTGCGAGCGGGTTAGTGGGTTGATTGGGTTGCTGGGCTGATGTGCACCTGGGCCTGCGTGTGGGCCTGTGCCTGGGCTCCTAGTTGGGTCTGGGCTTGGCACTATGCAAGGTCTGGGCCGGCACTGTTCATGGCCCAGTCGGAATTTAAAAAAAAAAAGAAAACAAAAATAAAATTCTGGAAAGAAAAAAAATAAGTTTGTATTATCCAGACGAGCGGAGAGGCTGTGAGCTTGCTCGGGATAATGAGATAATGCTAGGATAATAGAAGTATAGTAACTAGGTGAGGGTAAAAGAAATAATAAAATGGAAACACTTAGACATCTAGTAAGTCACAGTTAAATGTTGGAACAGCCAGATGGTAGTCCTTTATAGTGCTGGGGGAGAGTGTGCTTGGGGTTTGCTCTCTATTTGTACCAATTTTTATTTAGGCACTGGGAGAGAGTGTGCTTGGGGTCTACTCCCAGTCTGTGCCAGTTATTACGTGGAGGTACCAGGGCGGGGTCCACAGGCTAGCTAGCTTGACTACCAGGCGACGGCCACCATTTAACTAGTGATAGGGGCCCTGATAATAAAATTGGAATAGCGTGTCTAGAATCACAAGTGTGTTATTTAAGGTTTGTGAGAACCTTAGTTGATTGTTGATAATGTGACTTGGAAAATTTACGGTTGCTTGTATATGTATATTTGCTTATGGATTTTACCTGGTGAGCACTTCGGACTCACCCCTCGCCTGCGTGACCTGGTCACGTAGTTTGATTGTGCGTAGCTCAGGTACGTTCGAGGCAAGCTGCGGCGCACCCTCAGCCAGGCCCGGATCCATCCTGCGTTGAATCATTTTCATATTGTTGCCTATTGTTGTATTGTATTAAGACTTCCGCTGCTTGCATTTTATTACTCTGTTTCTGCTGCTTGTTGCAATAATGTCTCCGTGCCGGGACAAATACTGTGGTTATATTATTACTGTTGGCTTGTGATGTTTACCGTTGTGGTTTCTGTAATAAATAATAGATCACACGTGTTTACTGTGTATAACGATAAATACGGATCGGGGCGTTTCATTAATATTAACTTAAAGTTAATTTAGGAATCATCTAATTCATTAATAAATAGTTTAAGACTTGAATATGTATTTTTCAAGTTATAAGATTTAATTGAGAAATGAAATAAAGGGAGAAATGAAGTGAAGGTTTAATACACCCGGAGTACTTATCCCCGAAAGAATGTATCTAGCAATCAGACAAAGGAAGGGATGGACAGTGCTAACCGATGTTTGTTTGCGCGGACATCATACACCGGGGTTAGCTGAAAAAACATGTGAAACTGATAATGGAAATATTATGGAATGGAAGTTGGGCATGACAGGACAGCCAGCAACACTAGAAACTTGGATTTTTCCCACAAAGGTGATTTTTGAATAATAGGAGTTCACCTTATGGACAACTAAAACAGGACTATATGATTAGGGCTTTTGGGTCAAAGCTAAGTTGTACTTATGCGTGTTTTGAAGGGGCATAGGGGAAAGAGGAAGGGAGCATGTCACATGGATGGGGGCCATAACGACACATACAAAACAAAATCGGTGAAATTTGACCATTCAATTCCAAATTGATATCAACATCATTTCTCGGGATTAAGAATAATACACCAACTCCCACCTGTAATGATAAAGATATGTCTCATCTAGATGCGGCTGAAAATATGTTAACCTTCTTGCCTTTATGGAAAAAATACAATAATATTTGTTGACCCACTAGTCTTTTCAAGCTTTTTTGTTTTTGCTCTTTTTTTTTTGATGAAGGAATAGGAAAATTAAAAATTTGACAGCAACTAGAGAGTCAAACTTCATCACATCTTTCGCCCTGGACCTCGGATAAAGAGGTACTTCTTCGAATGCCTTTTTAGAAGCTAGACGACTAATCTTGTTTGGGTCACGAATGATTTCTTAAAACTCTTCCGTCAGCTTTGTTTTATTTCCAGGTAATAGGACTGCAGTCTTGTACGCAGCTCTTGCGCGTACTTGCTAGTATACTCTCTTTTTTTCTTTTTCTTTTTTTTTTTTAAATAGTGATTGCTATTATGCTCTTAAGGAGATATATTTGTGTTACAAATTAGTGCATGTTACTTAACTTAATTAGACTTTATAATATGTAAGCCATATGGTAGGATGAGGGAGTTTTAATTCTATTAAATAAAAAGCTTTTACCAGCAGAGAAAACTTTCATTTATTCTCTAGTGTCTTTTTTTTTTTTTTTTCATACTACACTATATAGCTATCCCTTTTGTTTTATGGTAGCGGAGCCAAGTTCTGGCTATTTCACAATTTTTTCTTCCTTCTTGTCTATCAAGTTTTATTTGTCTTGTTGGAGAGGATTCAAAATTGTGGAGAGGAGTTTTGTAGTATAGAGTCAGTTAATGGAGAAAACGGTTCACTTGCACAATATGGCATGGAGAAGCTTGTAGGGACAAACTACAAGTACTGGAGAATGTATATGGAGGCATATCTTCAAGGTCAAGATCTGTGGGAGCTTGTTAATGGTGTTGATACAGAGATTCCAGCCGACACTCAAGAAAATTCAGAACTGCGGAGGAAATGGAAGATCAAGTTTGGTAAAGCTCTCTTTGCATTGAGGACTTCTATTAGCAAAGAGCTTGTTGATCATATTCGTAATATGGATTCACCACAAGGAGTTTGGCTGAAATTGGAGAATCTGTACACCCAAAAGAACACAACAAGATTGTAACTGTTGGAGAATGAATTGGCAATGCCCACAAGGAGGTATGTCTATTTCTGAGTATTTCTTGCGAGTTAAAAATCTTTGTAATGAAATCTTAGAGTTAGACCCGGATAAGAAGATCAGTGAAGCAAGACAAAGAAGATTTCTCATTCGAGGATTGAGGAAGGAATACACTCCTTTTGTTACATCCATTCAGGGGTGGGCTAATCAGCCTACAATTGAAGAATTTGAGAGTTTACATGCTAGCCAAGAGGCTTTGGCAAGACAAATGGCAAAGAACTTTACTCTAGATGCTGCATTGTTCTTAAAAGGAAAACAAAATAAAAATTACTCAACTGGTGGAAGCAAGGAAGCTGAAAAGCCATCAAATATTGAGAAGAATATTGGTGGCAATTTTCAAAACAAGCAGCCTATCAAGTGCTACAGATGTGGAAAACTTGGGCATATTAAGAAAAATTGCAGAGTAAAAATTGCAAAATCCAATATTGTATGTACGAGTGAAGGAGATGATGAACCCAAATGGGAGCAATGTTTTACTATTAAAGCTGTTGAAAAAAAGTCAGCCCATGGTTTTGTTAGCTATGCCAGCAATGCCAAAAAGGAAGAGTGGATCATGGATTCAGGATGCTCTCATCATGTAACTGGAGATGATAGTTCTTTTTCTGAGATACGGGAGCACCGTGGAGAACGAGTTATTGTCACTGCAGATAATTCAACTTATCCGGTGGTGAAAGAAGGTGATGTAAAAAATCAATGTTGTTGCCTGCAATACAACCAGAAGTGTCAAGTTGCAAGATGTTTATCATGTTCCAAGTTTGACAAAAAATTTAATTTCAGTTCCTCAAATTACTGATTCTGGAAAATATGTCTTGTTTGGCCCAAATGATGTAAAGGTGCTTGACAATGTGAAAGAAATATGTGGAGATGTTATTCTCACTGGAGAAGAAGGGCTCTTTGTTCGTTATGTCAGCAGGTGAAGCTTATGTGAAGAAGACAAGCCAAGCTGATAGTGTTGCAGTTTGACATGGACGTTTGGGGCATGTAGGCTACCAAATGTTGCAGCAAATTTCCTCTAAGAAGTTACTAGATGGCATGCCAACACTGAAGAACATACATGAAGATGTGGTTTGTCAACGCTGTCAATATGGCAAATCTCATCGACTTCCTTTCAGCAAGTCATCAAACCGGAGATCCACCATGTTTGAATTGGTTCATACCGACTTAATGGGATCAACTAGAACATCAAGTTATAGCGGACATCGTTATGTAATGGTGCTGGTGGAAGATCATTCAAGATTTACTTGGGTGAAATTTTTGAAAGAGAAGAATGAAGCATTATCCAAGTTTATGGAGTTCAAAGATGCTGTGGAGAAAGAATTTGAGAAGAAGATAAAATGTCTTCGAAGTGACAATGGTGGGGAATTCATGTCACAAGAATTCTTTCAATTTTGTGATGATAACAGCATTCTTCGTCAAATCCAGATACTCCTCAACAAAATGGAGTTTCAGAGAGAAAGCTTGCTTACCTTACTTCAGTCTGTCTTTGTTGGTTGCATGACAAGAATCTTCCTCGGGAGCTTTGGGCAAAAGCAGTTCAATGTGCTTACCATGTGACAAACAGATTGCCTCCTTAGCCAGGTACACAAAAGTCTCCTTTTGAGATTTTATATGGTGAAAAGCCAAATGTCAATTATTTTTGGATATTTGGTTCTATTTGTTATGTTCATGTTCCCAAAGCTAATAGAACCAAACTTGATCCGAAAGCAAAAAAGTGTGTATTTGTTGGCTACGATCCTTATAGAAAGGGCTGGAGGTGCATGAATCCAGAGACAAAGAAGTTTACAGCTTCTAGAGATGTAGTTTTTGATGAAGTGTCATATTTGTCGCCTGCTCAAAAACTTGTTGTTTTTGGTGATGATCAAGAAGATTTGGAGCAGTTGTTTCCTGAAGTTAATGAGCAAGCATCTAATGATGAAGAAAAAACAGATGGATTCTCAACTCAAAATACTTCAACAGAAGAAGATGGTAAGCAACAAGAAGTGAGAAGATTAACAAGAGATAGAAGACGACCGAGTTATCTTGAAGATTATGAAGTTCAGCTTAACCAGTGCTCCGCCATTTCATGCTTCTTTATAGGAGCATTGAATGATAAACCAACAAGCTATGAAGAAGTCAAAGATCATCCAAAATGGGAAGCTGCCATGAAAGAGGAGAATGAAGCCTTGAACAAAAATCAGACGTGGGAGCTGGTTGCAAAACCAGGAAATTGTGAGCCAATCACTTGCAAATGGGTCTATCGATTGAAGAAAATTTCAGATGGATCTATTGATAGATGCAAAGCTCGACTTGTTGCACGAGGATTCACTCAAAGTTATGGGCTAGATTATGAGGAGACATTCAGTCCTGTTACAAAAATGGTGACAGTAAGAACCATTTTTTCTCTTGCAGCTTTCAAAAATTGGAATGTGTGGCAGCTAGATGTTAAAAATGCTTTTTTATATGGAGAATTGGATCGTGAAGTGTTTATCGAGCAGCCTAAAGGATATGTTTCGAAGCAGTATCCTAACCATGTTTGTCGATTGAAGAAGGCGTTGTACGGTCTCAAGCAAGCTCCACGTGCTTGGTATGGTAAAGTTGCTCAATACTTTTCTTTAGTGGTTTTAAAGTCTAGATTCTAGTTTATTCATTAAACTAGAATCAAATAAACACTTGATGGTCTTGTTGTATGTGGATGATATGATAATTACTGGGGATGATGAAGCTGAGATTTCAAAGCTAAAAAAAGAGTTCTCCATTAAATTTGAGATGAAGAATTTGGGAGAAGCCAACTACTTTCTTGGTTTGGAAGTTGAAAAAACAGATCAAGGTTATTTTATTTCTCAAAAAGGATATGCGAGAAGGTTATTGTAGCGTTTTGGCATGGGGGAGTCAAAGGAAAAAACCACTCCACTGGAGACACATCTCAAACTAATGAAAGATGACGGAGAGCAATTAAAGGATGCAAGAAAATTTCAACAACTTGTTGGTAACTTAATTTATTTAACTATCACAAGACCTGAGATTGCTTTCTCTGTGGGTGTAGTTTCTCAATTCATGCAGTGTCCAAGAAGTTCTCATTTGGAGGTAGCAAAACGAATCCTTCGATATGTAAAGGGTTCGACAGATTATGGTCTGATGTATGGAAGATGTGAAAAATTCTTGTTAGCTGGCTTCACAGATGCAGATTGGGATGAAGATGTGAATGATAGACACTCAACTTCAGGCTATTGTTTTAGTCAGATTCAGCCATGATATCTTGGTGCAGCAAAAAGCAACAGGTTGTTGCTCTATCTAGCACTGAAGCTGAGTATGTAGCAGCAATTATGGCAGCACAAGAATGCGCATGGTTGAAGAGGCTAATCGGAGATTTGTTTGGCGATGAGGATTATCTTGTTCAGATTAAATGTGACAATGAAAGTGCTGTAAAGCTTGCATCAATTCCAGTCTTTCATGATCGAACAAAACATATTGAAGTTCGCCATCACTATATCTGGGCGAAAGTGTTGAATCAAGAGATCATTTTGACGAGGATATCAACAAACGGTCAAGCTCCAGATATATTTACTAAAGTTTTGGTAAAGCCTAGGTTTGAATATTTTAGAACTGTATGATCGTAAGCATGCACTAAAGGGGAGTGTTATAAATTAGTGCATGTTACTTAACTTAATTAGACTTTATGATATTTGTTACAGGAATAAATAAGCCATACGATAAGATGTGGTAGTTTTAATTCTATTAAATAAAAAGTTTTTACTACCTGAGAAAACTTTCATTATGTATTCTAATGTAAGCCTATATAAAGACACACCTTCATTATTTTTAACCATTCACAGCAAACAATAAACACAAGTGTTCATTTATTCTCTAGTGTCTTTTTTTCTTCTTTTTCATACTACAAGATATAGCTATCCCTTTTGTTTTAGTTTGGAGATGATTCGGTGTCCTGAAAAATAGGATTTCTCAAGTAATACGACCCATGCATGTTCTAGTAATCAAATGTTTGAGCTTCTGGCTCCACTAAGGTTCAGGCCCATTACGAGATCCTGGAGCTACTTCAGCTAGTTACGCTCTAATGTTTAGGTATATACGTTTGTTCAAAAAATGAAAGTGTATATGATTCGTAGCTCTGACGTAAATAGCTGAAACGAACAAAATATCATACAGCTCTGCTACAAAGGCAGCACCGCAACAGAGCCAAGGCCATGATCTGTAGCCATCAAGCTCCCCCCAGTCAGGTTTTACGCCGACGCCATAATGATTCAGACTAATGGCTTGACTTTCTATCCTAGAATTGCCATGGCTGAACCCTTGAAACCTGTTGCATTTTTCCAGCTTCAGGGTATGAACTATAAGTTCCCCTATGGCTATAAGCCAATACTGCATGGACAACCCTTCACATGTAGGAGGGAAAGAGTTTAGGAACGCCTTTCTGAAAACTATATTCAAGATTCATGATTTAAAAGTCAATTACTACTTTAAACCAAAACAGGACAAAAAAAGGTCAATCAGTTCTATCGAATTAGCAATCATAAAAAGACAGTGCAGGACTTGTCCTATCAGAACACAGGAACGATATGCGCTTCCAAGATGGGTGAGAAAGGGAAAGAAAAATCAAATTATCCTGTGTAAAGAGTTACAAACCAGGATATCCTACGGGTTATGAAAATCCATAACATATGTTAGCAGCAGCAATGGAAAACTTTCATCAGGTATATATTTGGCATTCTGGTGCATTTGGAAGTCCATCAAATTATGCTTGACCAACCGGAACCTCATAAAGTGGAAGAACTACATTCTTCATCACTCGGAACCAACACTGACCCCTCTTTGCTTCAGAAATTCCTTGGCCTCAACTATGTCCTACAAAGACAAAAGCATGACGACTTAAAATTCACAGAGTCACATCAATAACGTTGATAAACAGATGATGTGGTGTCACTTCTTTTAAAACCAAGGTAGAGTATCACTTAATAGAAAGCAGAATACTTATCCGTCATTTTAGACCTTTACAATTTAAATTGAATTTGGTGATACATCATACTCCCATATAAATCTACTAGAAAAATAATATTATAGATTTCATGCTCGACAGAAAGTAATTAGAGAATAGAGAGATTTAGGTTACAGCCCATGATGCAGTTATAGTCTTGAACTTTGACAGATACCACAGACAAAGAATACCAACTACAGGCAATTTACAAGTAGGTGATTTTGCTGACAAGTAGTTTCAGCAGACATGATATATGAACTCAAACCTTTGACGGTCTAGGCATTCTGAATTTTGCGAAAGAAGAAGAAGAAGCTGGATGACTGGTTCGATACATAGAATTTATCGTAGCATCCATCAGATAAGCACTACCACACAACAACCCCAACTTATAATTCATCATCCAAAGTTTTCCTTAAATTTCTACCAGGTCAAGTTGTAGACAGCAGATGGGATTAGTTAAGTAGGTTATTTTGTCTCCAAGACAAAATGTCCAAGCACTTGGACATAATGCAATGTAATTAACTGCAACTACCACATATAATGCACCAAGCGAAACATTCTATGGATATGTCCAAGCTCATATAGGAACATAACCTCAAAATCTTTAATAGCAGACAAGTTGTTGTTCTCAATACTCAGAAAAACAAACAAAAACCAAAATTAACATTTAAAAACAGTAAAGAAAAAAAGCACAGGAAGAAAGCAGCCAACATCAACCAACGAGGTAAAATGAACGTCGATGTACCTGCTGCAATAGCAGAGCTTCTTGGGGGCAAGTCGGAAATTGCATTAAACCAACTCCAACCATTAATAGACCGTAGCATCCAAGAGATACAACAAAATAGATTGGCAGCTGGCCAAAAATAAATGTGACAGTAAGCATCAGATCATCTAGATTTCAAACCAAATAGTTATCAACAGAAATGATAGAGAATAAGACCTAATGAAGGCAACTCACCAACCATGTATAGGTACGTGGAAGAATTGATGTTTGCAAGAGGCCAATCCAAATAGCGGAGACGGCCACCAGCAGTGCCATAATCTTCACAATATGCTTCATTGGACAGGAAAAGAGAAAAAAATGCACCTGTAACCTGATCAGTTAGAGAAGAGAAAACATTCATTGCTATCTATCAAACCTACAGCGGAAAAGATTGCTTTTAAATCGCAAAAGCATGTTGTGCTTCCTCGTTATTATACAGCACCAGAATCAATCTTCAGATCTAACAAGCATTTTGTTCTCATCCAGATCCATCACTCAAAAGGGAAAATCAAACAACCAGCCAACAAGTTAAGTCATTTTACTATTATCACATTTCCATTACACAAACTAAACCACCACAACTAGTTCAATACCATAGCTGCCATCAGAAGGGATTAGAACATATAGAGTGATTTCATTTGTTCCGTAACCAGGAACTCAAAGCCCTTGCGCAAAATATCCCAGTTCATCATTTAGCAGCTCCAACACTAATATAAAGACGACGAACCTACTTATAATACACAACTTTAAAGAAGAAAGTAAAAAAAATAATAATAATAATAAAGCCTTGCATATAGTAATGTATGCATAGTAAAGAATGGAAATTGGAAGATGCCATCAGCAAGGAATAGGGGGAAGTTGTGATTTTTTTTTTTTCAAAGTCTCCGCCTTTGCAGAAACTCAAAGCCCTTGCGCAAATTTTCCCAACACATCATTTGGCATCTTACACCCAGTCCATCAGATCCATCTCTAATCCATCCAGTTAAATAAGAATAACCAACAGCTACAAGTAAAACTAATAGAACCACAGAGAAAAAAAAAATGAACACCAAAACTCCCATCATAGTTCAATTAGGGTTTATAGGCTGCACTTACTAGTTTTTATGCTGCGGGAAAAGGGAGAGAGAACTGACGCTAACTTCAATTTTCAGAGGGGTATCGTTGCAATCAATTAAGTTACGCTCGACTATCGATGACGCCGATACTACGTCGTTTTTGGTGCTAAGGTTAAGGTGCAGTGTTTGCGTGGAAAATGGAAACAACTCAATAAGGGTTGGAAAAGGAAAAGTCTAGCATACCCTCGCAAGAATGGAAAGAACAACAACTTTTTCTCGGGGGTAATATTAGAACTTCAAACTTGGGGAGCGTTTCCCGGTTACAGCCATCTGTATCCACCCGAAGGATTTGATATATCAGCGTTCGCATATAAGGTAAAGCTCGCGCCCAAACAAGCCGCCTTCTTCTGATTCCAGAAATCCTCTTTTTAAATTTTCTAGTTTCCGGTCACACTACATTCCGTTCCCGTTCCAAATTTGCCGTTAGCTATTTGCAGCCCACTATATCTCTCTCGCGTCCGGTAATCGGACTCCCAAAAAAAAAAAATCCAAATCGAGAACCCTAACGCCATGGGGGCAGCCGGCGGCGACGTGGAAGCCGGCTTCGCGAAGCTGCAGGGAGAGGACTTCGAGTACTACATGCAGACCTACTCCATCATCCTGGGCCGCAACTCCAAGAAATCCACCGTCGACGTTGACCTCTCCAGCCTCGGCGGCGGCATGAACATCTCTCGCCACCACGCTCGCATCTTTTACGACTTCACGCGCCGCCGCTTCGCCCTCGAGGTCCTCGGCAAGAATGGCTGCCTCGTGGAAGGTGTCCTCCACCTCCCGGGAAACCCTCCTGTGAAGTTGGACTCCCAGGATCTGCTGCAGATTGGGGACAAGGAATTCTATTTCCTGCTGCCTGTCAGGAGCATTCTCGGCGGCCCCGTCGGGCCCAGACACCACGTGGCGGTGGTCCCGCAGTACGGTTACCATTCCGGAGCTGCGGAGAGAATGGTGGGGCCTGTGGCGGTTGCGGCGGTTAAGAAGGGGAGAGGAAGGGAGGTGTATGAGGAGGAGTATGATGATGATGATGAGATTGGCGGAAGTGGAGGCGGTGGTGGGGGTAGTGGTGGGAAGAAGATGAGGAGGGAGAGTTTTGAGGGTTACAGTGGGAAAGGATTGCCTGGTGCTATAGGTTAGTGCTTAGTAGTACTAGTGTTTAGTTGTGGCTTTCGCTTTTTTTTTTTTCTTTTTTGGTCTTTCCTTGTCATTGTGAGGATTATTGGTCGCTAATGAAAGATATATGGATATATAATTTTGTGTAGATATATATAGTAAGTTTTCAGTTTTTGAGTTTTGGTTTATGATTGGTTTGTGTGGCTGGTTAGATTGGCTTATGTTCTGGATTTTTCTTTTCATTTCAGTTTATTACTTGTTTTCATCTTTGTAGAATTTGATGACCCGTTTTACATTTGGAACTGTGCGTGATAATCCATATGCTTTGGCCTCTGTCCTGAACCTAATAGTTGAAGCTTATGTTTTTACCATCACCTTCTTGGTTAACTTGGTTGTGGTGGTAGTTAGTTAATTTTTTGCTTTTGGATGTGGCGGTGGCAAATTTTTGGATATGAGAATAGAGCTGAGATTTCTATTTGTTGAGTTTAAGAATTTTAATGATTGTGCTTCTAGTGTCTTTGTCTTCCACCCTCTAGTGACAATCAGTGATTTTGATTAATGTGTTTATGTACCTTTTGAAGGAAAAAGAGAATTCGATCAGTGAAATTCTGTACAGAAAATTTTTTCCATTAGGCTAAGAAGAATTGGTACTACTCGTCATAGTTTTATATTCTAATAATCATTGCAAGCACTTGTCGTTCGAAGTTGTAGGATATTTGATGTTCATCAGTACTCAAAAGCAATCTCATGTAGAACGCCGCATCTTAAATCTTGCTTAGCATTCTGGTGGACCATTTGTTTAACTGAACCAAGTCTTCTTTGTTGTATTCACGTTAGATGGTTTAATATTTCAATTTTGCTAAATTTGAAATTCATATGACCTTTTTGCCTGTAGAATGGTATTCTTGAGATACCATCAATTCTCAGCCATCACTTTCAATGGAGGTTTGAAAGATAGCTAATCCCAACATGGTTGCAAGAGTACTTGTTTGTTGATTTTTGCATTATTGATTATGTTCTAGAGATGGTGTTATGTCTTTGAGACTAAACATACCAGTGAAAAGTGGAACAAATGGATGACTTTGTCTTGATTGAATTTGAGAATTTTGGACAGTCTTTAAGGAAGAGGCTGCTTAGAACTGTGCTGCATGTTTCTTTAATTAGGAGCATTTGGGTCAGTTTGAGTACATCTTCCTTGATGAGGACTAGATTTTGGTTTTGAAGGGGGTAAGATTTTCTCATAGCTTCTAATTGATGTTAGCCATCAGAGAGTTTAATAGTATTTCCTCTGTGGTTTCTCCGGAAAGATGGAAAGCTTTGCCACTCTTTTCATGACTCTCTCTCTCTTCAATCTTTGCAGTAGCTGCGAACTAGTTTTATCTTTGTGCATTGTATTTGTATTCACATTTGCTACCCCAAAGAAGGAAAAAACAAGATAGAACAATGTGGTGAAATGGCGAATGTGGTCCATTAATAATTCATGTATGTTCCTGAGTTTGATGTTCTTGATTATTATCATGCCCTTTCACCATAATTGAGGCTTTTCCTAAATGTTCTGTGCTTCTTGCTTTCCTAGTGGAGGAAGAATCTTATTTTGTCAATCAATCTAATGAAGATTCCATTTGGATAGGTGTTAATGTTAATTTTTGTTGGAATGAGCTGTCAGTGGAGAATTTCAGTTCCCAAAATGTTTCTGGGAGCACTCGGAACAGCTAAAGTTATTGCTAATATCTTATTGCTTTTTCTAAAAGAGTCTTCCCAGTCCCAAAGATTGGTGATGAATTTTGGTTAGTCTTTGTGTGCTTATTTTGAACTAAATTGTTTTGGTACCATAATAATTGGGCATGCATCAAATCTCAACTCTAGTATTGTCTTTATTTTCCAGAACATAATTAAATTTTAACTACAATTTCCTTCCTCAAGTTTTTATGGTGCAAGAGCAAGAAGTTATCTAGCTCAAGGCTGTGAAGCCCTCATCAATGGTGATTGTCACCTTCTAAATTGAAAATACCATTCTCCAGCCACTCGTATCAAATACTAATCAATCCCCTTTGCTTCAGCTTTTATATTTCAGAATGCCATGTAGTACTTTGTTTCATAAAAGCAGTGCTTGATGTCATGCTCTTTCACTCTCATGCTATTATGGCCAGTTCCTGCCGAGAAGAAGTCACGGGTTGATCGCGAATCAGATAATCAACAACTTCTCCAGTTGGAGGAAAAAGATGTTGTCTCGTCCGTAGCTACTGTGCTCTCCGATCTTTGTGGCCCTGGAGAGTGGATGCCAATGGAGAAACTTCATACTGAGGTTAGTATTGTCAACAATGTTTCCTGACATTTGCTTGCTGGTGGATTCACTGGATCTGTGGGATCCTAGATTCTCTCAAGTATATTGACATTGTGAAGCATGATTGCCTTGGTGATGGCTTTTCCTATCTCATCGGAAGTTGACAAGTTTAAGGTGTAGAAACAGTCTATTTGATCTCCACGCAAAGAATTAATAAAAAAGAAAAAAAAAAAGGGCAATGCTGCTTAAAGCTAATAAATCTTCTCCCACCCTTCAAGGTGAGGCAAGGAGGCTTGTGCACGTGATACAAATTGTGTCTATTCCTGCTGATGCATGCTTATATGATATTTGGCATACCTATAATTTAGGTCAGCAGAGGCGGTCTTTTTAGCACTACACCTGCAAAACTTGTAGTCCTGTCCTTAATCTTTTCCTAGCTTAATTTTAATACCAGAAGTGTTAATATTTCTTTTACTAGTTATATGCTTGGGAATGCTAGAGGTATGGTGTTCTGTTGCTTCGATTCCTAGGTTAGTCCTTATATATTTGGGAATAGTAGAGTTATGGTCTTGTGTTTCCTTCAATTCCTAGAATTTTGGATGCGCTTATACCCCGGAAGGCTTTCATATCCTTACTCCTAACTGCTTCCCATGTTCAGCTATTGGAGCTATTTAGTAATGCGTGGCATCACAGTCGAGTGAGGAGATATCTCACATCTGAGGACTGGCCTGGTCCTGAATCCAAGGGCAAACCATGGTATGGCTTGCTTATGTTGCTCCGGAAATACCCTGAGCATTTTGTCATCAACACCAGATCCAAGGGCCGCGTGACGTTGGAGTTTGTTTCTCTTGTCTCTCTGCTTTCATAGTGGGATGAGATTATTGCTGACTGGAGCCAAGACTTGTACTCACTGTTTGACGCATGTAGCACGTGAAGAGCGTCTGTCTAAATTGTGTTGCTATTTCTGCACGTCATTTGAGATGAATGCTCTGTGCATGATGTTATTGTTCTTGATAAATAATCGATTCCCATACCAGAGCAGATTCTCACCCTTTTCGTGCGCTGTTGTTTATGTGGACGCTGACAGTCCGTTGAAAACTTTGACCGTTTGTCATATAGGAAAATCAGCATGTATCTTAAGAGAATGAGAGGATCGTGGATGAGTAATTTTCGTCACGATTTTTGCGTTGTTGAGTCTGATGAGGTGCTTGCATGATTATGAAATCTATAGTAGAAGTGGTTAACCATTACAATGACGTGAATATGTTCTCAATTGCTGCCATTGGAGGTTTCGCAATATCACAATTCTTACTCCAGCAATTCCAACAATAATTACCATTTAACAGAAAAGTTAAGGGCTTTGAACTTGGAATATATACACGTTCAAAAGACCGTGGCTTCTCTATTAGCATATGTCACTTGTTGTAAAAAAAAAAAAAAAAAGATATAGCACGAAGAAAAATACAAGCCTTGCTACTTGGATACAAGCCCTTTACTTAGTGTTATGTGGTCCTATGGCACGTCCGGACTTGAACTGTATCAAAGAAGCACCTCCCAAATTACCTTGACCAATTTCATTGAAAATAATAATGAAAAAACAAATTTCTTCATTAATAGTAACACAATTTTATTGAAAATATATGTATTTAATTCTTTTAGAAAAATTATTTTCTTTTCTTCATATAAAATGCTACACCTCTCAGATATTTTTGAGGCTGCTTATTATTTTAATATTTTTCTTTTAAATATTTTTATGTGTGAACATATTGGCTTACATGTTGCTCCTAATAAACTATTATGACTTCAATTACTTGTGGTCGTTGCTGATTAAAGTCTTGGTCGTTTGTGTTTTTTTGCTTTAGGCTTGTTTCTTCTATATCTACCCGTCAGTGTAATAGTAGAGCAAACACGTGTTTAGTTTAGTGGATAAGTAGTTATCAATCTACAAATAGGTGTACCACCTGTGACAATTAAGAAGAAAAATACCAATTGGTCATTCTTGCCTCTGTTACTCAATTTTCCTCTTATGTTCTTCGTGTTCTCCTTCAATTCATCTCAAATTCTATCCTAAACCCTTTCAATCCCCATCCACACTCATAACGTTGGGTAGCGGAGCATCAATCGCGGTCACAATGGCGTCTAATAATCGCCTCGGAGCAAGTGCGACATCTCGAGACTTCCTTCTCAGAGTTACAGGCGGCGGCGACGGTGCGAAGCGCAATCGCGAGGAGTTATTGGCAAAGCAGACTGTCCTTTTCTTCTAAACAAAAGGAGCTTGTGGCTTCGCAGCTCGCGATTATGAAGCAGCTAGATTCTTTTCACGGCAGTGATTGCAAATAAGGATCCTCCTCCGGCGAAACCTAGACTGACGGTGATTAATTTGGAGGAGCCGGAATCTTGCCTACTCCTTTTGGTGGTAAAACAATTTTTTAATCCGATAACCCTGCTTCTCCCGTTCTTGTTCCTAATAAGAAATTGGATGATGTTGCTGTAGATACTGTTATTGTTTCTGAAGGATGATAAATTGGTTGGTGATAAGGCTACTGATGGTTTTCAACCTAGGCTTCCTAAGTTGCCTATAATGCCTTTCTGGTGATAATCCAAGGGGTGGCTTAGGAAATGTGCAAAGTATTTTGATATTTACTAAGTACCTGAGCACTGGAAGCTGGAGATAGCTACATTGTATTTAGAAGATAAGACTGACCTGTGGTTTCATGGTTTTCTTGTTAAGAAACCATTGATTACTTGGACTGAGTTTTCAAAGGCACTTTGTATTCGCTTTGGGGTTAATGAGTGTTTGGATGTGATGGAGGAGTTCAAATTGTTAAGGCAACAGAGTACAATTGTGGGATATCAAGAGAAGTTTGAGGCGTTGTGTTCTTCGTTGCTAGATAGGGGGGCTTCTTTTACTAAGTCGGAATACCTTTTTTTTCTTCCTTAGTGGATTGAAAGATACTCTCCAGCCTTGGGTGAAGATTTTAGGTCCAATAACTCTGGCAAGCTTTTCAGCAGGCTAAGATTCAGAAGCTCTCATTACAGGTAATGCAGCGATAGTTGACCCTTCCTCCAATCACAACCTTACCATATACTATTACTAGTCCTCAAGTTGGAAGTCCAAGTGCAGCAGCTAGTACTAGTAAAACATTGGTGGTGCGAGAACCTGACCTGTCTCGTCAATCATTGATTGAGCAGCGGAGAAGGGTTGGCTTATGTTTTCGTTGTGGGATAAATATACTCCCGGTGATGATGTAAGGTGAAATTGCTTCATCGCATTAAAGTAGTGGTTGGTCGTGAAGTATTTGATGTTGGTTCTAATGGATTTGAAGTGGGCGAATCATCGTATTCAAGGGCTGCAACTCCAGAAGATAAAGTATTCTTTCAGATATAGAAACAACGAAAACTGCTTTAGCCTTTAGCTTGTAACTACAGATCATCTTCCATTCCCTCCTTTATTGCATACATTGTCTACTAGAGCAGGTAATTTGAATATTAATGGGGAGGTTAATAGCCAAAAGTTGCTCATCATGGCAGATAGTGGTAGTACCTTGAGTTGTGTGAGTAGCAAGGTAGCCATTGAATTGGGAATTCCTTTGTATCAAGCAGAATCATTACCTGTGATGGTTGCTAATGGTAAAAAAAAATTACAACAATTACAGTTGTAAAAGTTTCACTTTGGAGATGCATGGTGTGAAATTTTCAGGAGATTTGTGCATCTTGGATCTGAAGAGTTTTTTCTTTTTTTTTTATACTAGAAGAGTATCCCAATTGACTACCGGATTAATCTCTCCCGTGGTTCGATGCGTTACCCTTATGAGGTGGGACCACTACCAATAATAACACAATTTCTATACACCTGCTCCCACTAAGACCCAAAACCTGGAACTTAGGGTTTAAAGCACTAAGACCCAAGACCTGGAACTTAGGGTTTAAAGGGAACACTGTACGTTTTACCACTATAATCAATGCTAATTGGTTAGATCTTAAGAGTTGTGACATGATATTGGGTGTTGATTGCTTCCTTACTTATAGTCTAGTTTTCTTTAATTGAAAGGACTTTGTGTTGTCTTTGACTATGGAAATCAGTTGGTTGAGATTTATGGAAGATGGATACTACTCAAAAACCTGCAACTAATTTTAGTTGTTGTAAAGTAGAAATTAGGTACTGAATTTATACTGTGCTTATGGATTCTTCCCCAAGTGCATTGGATGAATTTAGATAAGGAAGGAAGCGATAAGAAGAGAAGTTTAAGAATACAATCGATAAGTAGGAGAGGACAAAAGGCAAAATAGGATTTGATAAAGAGGAATGTTTAAGAATACAATCAGCAAGTACTGGAGGAGAAAGGGCAAAACAGAATTTGCCAATCGACCTGAAAAACGCCTTTGTCCATAATTGTTTTGTTTAATTCTTCTTTTATGAACCACTAATATGTTATTGTTGATTGCCATGTATCCGAGCCCAGCCACAATTTGGTGGAATTTATCATTTTTTTCTGAATAAGTTGTGGTTTACAAATTAATCGCTTAAAAAATGAGGCTCCACATCTTGTCATTGGTAAGATTATGACAAAGTTAGTAGCCCATAATACCAGTCACATTCATTAAGGCAGCCACAAGCGTATCAACAAAATGGAGGCTTGAAGAACAGTAGTAAAGAGCAAGGTAACCAAAAATGATGCCCAACCATGTCCCAAGAACTTTATTAGGCCAAATATGCCTTGTTAAAATCCAGAAACATGACAAGTTAGCACTGCTAGGACTCTTCTTTGCTTAGGTTACCCAGACCTCTTTGGGCATAGAGTTGCTTTTCACGAGCTTCTTTTCTCGCAAGCTCTTCCTCGTCGAGTACTTGTATGGGAGACCACTCTGGTATCTTGAACCACCCATCTTTCTTCTCTTTGTCCCTAATTACAGAATCCTTAAAACTCATCAAGGAAGGTCTTAACCTTATGGTAGCAAAGTCGACTGTAGTCCCCACTATAGCAAATATCATTGAGTAGCGAAAGGCACCAAATTGACCACCTGAAAGAATGCCAAAGAATATAGCTTTTTAACCATGATAAGAGAAGAAGATATACAAGATAACATATGCACTTAAGAATCTATGTTATACTTTGCACAAAACAGTTAAGCAGCTGGAAATTGTCTACAGCTGCACTCAGATGAATGGAAAAAGGAGGATCAATCATCCATATCCTATTGATAATCCACTGAACCATGGTCAGGCTGTATCAACCAATGAATTGGATAAACCCCAGCAACTGCTGCTTTATGGATTGAAACAGCCCCAAATTATCAGATGGTCTCATTCATTATCAGAAAAGATCCCACGACGTTAGACAATTTTCACCTCAGAACATACCAGTTAAATGCGCGTTATAAATCTGATGAAAACAAGGCAAGATGGATGTCGCAAAAAAATTTCACAGGAATATAATTGTAGTAAGAGACACACTGCATACGAGCATAAACACAACAGTGACATTGATAGAACCTGACCTTGTAGACGTCCAAGAAGAGCACCGGTACCAAACCCAGCGATTGCAGAGTTTATCAGATCATCAGGTTCAGATTTTCGGGTCACTCTCACAAATTCACGTGCCCCTGTAAAATCAGAGAACCCATCATTAACAACAACACCTGAGGAAAATATGTTGATCGTCCTACCAAATTCCATTCTCAGTGAACTTCTCCATAAAACTACTCACTTCTACTTGCTTACAAGGATCATTTCTCCCTGCATTCCTTGAACCTTGCAAGGATTGACAGTAAGAATGTGGACACCATATTCCCACAAATTTCGATTAGCAAAGTTCCTTTGTAAAATAAAATATGATAAGCAATTGGTACAACCCTTGGGACCATAACACCGGTTGCAACCAACCATGAGAAGATAACCTTCTTTCCCATAGGCACTAACAGAAACCATGAATAGTGAAAGACAGTTTGAAACACAATAAGCGTAGTATCTCAGAACAAATTAAGTACGTTCTTTCAGGCAAAAAACTAGGAATCACAGTCAAGTATAAATCAACCAAAGGTTCAAACTATCGTAGTAAGAAAATCAGAAGTTAATGCAACAAGACGACCAGTAAGGTAAGACAAAAACTCCCAAGATCAACCATCTAGTCTATCAGAAGAGAAAAAATTAGGGGATGAGACTAAACAAACGAAGTACTTTACCACAATAACAACCGGTGACAATGGCAAAATTGGTAGCATAAGAAGCAGAAATGTTTGCAAGTCCATGAGTTTTTCGATACTTGGACACCAACCCAACTCCAGAACCGGCAACTCCTGCACGAAAAGGACACCCACTGTAGCTAACACCTAATAACAACAACCAAAAAAAAAGAAAAAAGAGAGAGAAGGGTATTCAATTAATGAAACAATAGAAAAGGAAATGGAAAAGACCTGCAAGGATTGTGGGGATTAATAGACGCTCCTTCCAATTATCAGAGAAAGATGAAGAAGATGGTGTAGGTGGTGATGGTGTGGGCTCTTTTGGTTTAGATTTTGAATCACCCGATGCCATTTACTCTGAGATTGGTTCTGATTTTTGCTTAGGTTGTGAGAAACGTTTGGCAGCTGACTAGGGAGGAGGTGGAGTGTGAACTCCTTGTAAACGGTGCCAACGAAGAACAGCACCGCCGGTGTTGGAAAAATATTGGGCTTGGTTCATTTGGGCTCAAATGTTGCCCCTGCTAATGTGGTTGCCGAGCTTAATGGGCTAAGCTCCAACGACTGACTCTGATTTGCCCACGAGAATTATTCTTGATCCTTTTAATTTAAGTGATTTTTTTGCCATGAGCTTAGTAAGAGGTTTTGCTCGTAGTAATAATTGCTACAAGTAGTTAACGAAAACCATATATTACAACCGGTACTGGTGATTTTAAAATTTTATATGGAGTTTTTGTGCAAATTATTGCTGCAATAATTTGTACAATAATCACCACCACACAGCTCGAGGGAGTGTTGCCGTGATTTTCCTGACAAAAATATCCCAAGAAATTGAATTCATTCCACACCTAGAATTGATAGCAAATGGGCTCATAGCAAATTCAGTAATAAATACTCTGTAGTAAGGTATATATGATTAATTCCAGAGTCATTCAAATTGTTGTGCGAACAGAATATTTCTTGAAAGTGGAATCTAGTATTCAGCGATTACCGAGTTACATCTGAGGGTAAGAAGAAGGTAACTATATCTCTGTAAATATTTAGCAGGTCCAAGACTGATGATGGTGACGAGTAACAGTGCATCTAATACACGCACTTTGTGCCTCTTTTATTGAGTTAACCCTGTAAGGATCTGCTCCCAGAAAAACGGTCTCTTGAGCCCTAGTAGGAGCCTTCTGTTGCTTTAAAAAATGGAGGCCAAAAGCAAAAAAAAACTGGATAGCTTATACAAAAGATTACTTAGCCTCGTTCTGAAACCAAAATATTCACGAGGCTGATGAGTCTGGCTCCATGTCTTCTGAAGCTGAAAGGCCATTATTATATCCTTTTCTGCCAACCGTGTCACCGTTCTGTGATGCAGGCTGAGATCGTTTCTCCCACCCTGCTCCCATCCTTCTCTTGTGCTCTGGTGGGATAAATTTTGTGAATGCACATTAAGTTCAATGATCAAATAATCAATCAAATCACAGCAAAAAAGCAGAAACCAAATATTACTTTTATTGTTGATAGAACTGCGAGTGATTGCCAGGAATTCATCCCATTTAAATTTCCTAAGTTCTTGCTTTTCCTCCTCTGGTAACTCAAAGTTGGGTTCCCTCCCGCACATAAACGCGGCCCTGCAGATATGAAAACCTTCTTCGTAAGCCTCAAAACGATTAATTCAATATAAGAAACCGATGTCTATTACTTGTAGAAGATGTTATGATAATGGCTGCATGAGATGAATAACACCACTGAATCCTGATAACTTAGGAAACTGAATAGGCAATGCATAGATGCAGCATGGTGAAACAAAGGCATTTGTTTTTTTTTTTCTCTTTTGAGCAAAAAATGCAGGCATTTGTTGGAAATCATAACCGCTCCTCCTATGGATGTATATTTCAATCATCAAAATTCCCTGTTATTGCTGATCATCTTTTGCCACTCAATAAGAATTGTGCACGACCAGGAAGGTACAAGTAGGGAAGACACCAAACCGACATCAGCCAGAAGAGCCAGCAGGATTTGGCAGTTGTACTATGAAGAACATGATGCTCGACCATCAGACACAATCACTCGTATCCAATTTCATGAAAGCTGCTAATCAGTTTCAATGCTCAAGGATGAACATTGATAGCTCCAAGATATTTCCAACATTGTAGACACCATCCACATTTCTCTTGTCATAACTAATGTTTAGCTTCATGAACCCTTTGATGTTGGTCATGAGCACATTATGTAAGTCCACGATTAGCAACCTCAATTTTTACTTTTTACAAGGATCCATGAAGAATATAAGGAATTTTGTCACTTTATGCATACTCATGTTCTTTTCCCCTCAAGGAACTAATGTCCAACAGCAACACACGGTGCTACTGTAGAATCAGACGTCGGAAAAGGGTTCCCTGTATAAGAAGATTTAAGCATCTCTAAAATCCAGTATCTGGAGCCCCACACGGTTTCCAGCTGTATCCTTTTTCTCTATTAGTAAGAGGCCACAACTAGTTGAATCAAGCAAGTGGTCAGAATTACATTAAACAAATGATATTGCATAATGTTATTTAGCTAGTTTGCCTTCAAAGGACTATCATATATGTAGAAACAAATTAGCATCACAGTAATGCTTATTGGAGAATAATACCTGTCATACAAATGTGCAGCCTCTTCTTGTGAACCAACAGTCCCCAAGTGGATTTGCTTCTTGTCAACTTTAATTGCAGCCTGCCATTTCATATTTTTGAAATAGACACCTCTCATCAGGCATGGTTCTTGGTTTTGAACATGCTTCCTTCTATGTCGCTTTCTGCGTTTGATTGGTTGTCCTGTAAATAGAAAAGCAGAGAAGCAGCAGAATTTAAAGTGTAGTACAGAGAACCTTCCCATATTTCACAAGATAAATCATGTAACCTACCAAATTCATACCAGGAATTTCAATCTACCAAAATTTGCAGCCAAATATAAGGGATAGTTTCGAGGTTGGGTTATATTTGGCTGCAAAGTTTTGAACCTGGATTGTCCAAACCTAATAGGCTTTAAGAATGAAGGCAGTTCCACTAGACCAAGTGGTCATTGGCTGTCATGCTAATTAGCATTCAAAAGTACTTAAGTTTAGACAAATAAACTTAAGATCAAACATTCACGTCAAATCTCTGATTGTCAAGATATAATATTTTTGTTTCCATAAATTTAAGATTGACATGTGTCAACAGTTTTGGAATTATTGAATTGGCCTTAACACAATGCAGAGTATGAAGATTAAGATTAGGATGGCAAAGTGAGTGAGGCAGATACAAAGAGATAATTCTAGCAAGAAAAACATGTTGCATGTGAACACCAGATATGCTGTTGCATACTAAGACATAATTGCATGTGAACACCATATATGGTGTTGCATACTACCTCAATAACCAAACTGAAAATCTTGGGAAGTAGAGAATGAGATATTTCTGTGAAAGATGATAGTAACCAACGTTTCCCAAATCGCAGTATCAACTACTACACAACAACATGCCAAATTTGGATTGAAAACCAGCATACATGCAATTATTACATAACATTGCACAGACTTGGTCCTCATCAACTCATATGTCTAAGAATTATTTCCCATCATTCAACTACCTGGGTACAGTTGATATGTTTTCTCATTTGCTGAGCTAGAAGCTGATACATTTGAGAAACCAGGTCCTCCTTTTGTGATGGTTTTCTGTCAAGAAGCAAAAAATTCACATTAACAAATATAAACAATGGAGGTACAAAAAACATATATCTTGGAAATATTAGTGTTTCATCTTTTTATGGCACTGAAGTATGCTTATCATATGCACCAGACTTTGCAACAAGTTTGTCGATGTGAATGCAGGCCTATCATACTTGGTCATTACATGCCAATTAAAGTAACCCATTGGAATCAATAAATGATGCCTAGTTGAGCACGCCACTAAAAGCCGGTAGTTTTACCTTCCTACTCAAAGCTTGCCAAGTTGGAGGCAGAAGCATGCCAAATCTAGGTCTTTAACACGTCAAAACTCCCTCCACATGTCTAATGTATTAAGAACCACATACAAGAGTAATTTACACCAATGATTGGAGCATATGGATTTGACAAATCTTCAAATCACTATCTTGCCAAGTGGAGTTGCACAAATTTACTATTTGTTAAACCAAAAGAAGGAAAATGTGTATTCCTGCAGTGTAGACAGGCGACATACAGGAGGAATATGCAAAAGGAATAATCTACAGACCCTTCTGAATAGATATTGTTGGAGAATAACTGTACAGTACAAGTAATTGCTTCATTCTAACATGAAGAAAAAGTGGACTGTGCCATTGCCACTTATCAGCCTTTTTAAAGCAGGCTTGGATTTCAAAAACCAGATAACTGGATGATGACAAGTTTCTTTTATAAACAGATTGGTTCAGGAAGAAAATAAATAGAATATACATTAAGAGAGACAATCTAGCTGAATCCAGTGATGCTATTGCCGTGTCTGTTGCTTCCAATTAAAACAGAAATAGCCCTTCCCTGCTTTTTTATTTAGTGACACTGCATACCAACAAGTACCTTCAGATCCATGACTCGGTATCAGAAACTGAACGACGAACTGGATGTGATCATATAGTGTATGTCAAATTTATATCTTTCTGTCCAGACAAATGCACGAATCGGGAAACTTCCAGGCCCGCCAAGCCTTGAGCTTTAATTTCAAGGTAATGTACCATATGCACATCCAAGCATACCACTACAGCTAGTTTTGAAGACAGGACTGATGCACCACAATTTTTTAACAGAAGAAAACTACCATAAAGGCGCAAGGTTATCCCAAATTTAGATAAGCCTTATAAAATATGGAGCATTTATAACCAGCTACTGCTGCGTACTGCATCCTATGGAAACAAAACAAATGAAAAAGTTTATTCACCTCCTCTGGTAGGTGGAGATCATCTCTAGGCAGGGGATGGACACTGACGGATTTGGCATTCGGCGTGGAACTTATGGGAGTACTTCCATTGTCACAAAATCGAGGAAGTGGGGTGAGGAAAGAACTTCTGCCTGAGAAGGAGTGTTATAGCATAGAGAAGCGTGTTACAGAACCTTCCAACCACCAACTTTAACTTTCATGTAACAATCTTGAAGATATACAAACATTGCACTGCAATTTAAACTCAAGCTAGAACCCACTTGATACAGAAGATACAGGGACACATTTATGCACACTTCAAGTTAGCAGCCATATTAAACAAAGAAGGATGTAAGACCATCTATTATACAAACCCAACATAGAGAATCCACCGCTTAGTGTGAAGCATATAGAAGGAGTGTTTACCAGCACAGAGGCCCAACAGTTTACGTCGGCGTAAGCTGACCATAGCTGATTATAAGCGTTGCTATTAATGTGAAATGGCTTAGTTGATGACCCTCAGCATTTCGCACCTTACCTTGAATCATGAAAAGGGTAAATTGTCAGGACAAAGACACAAAAGCAAGAGATCCTTAAATAGAAAATGCTTGGACATAAAATAAACCATCCAAGGGATAAGAATTCTGCAGATAACACTCAGCAGTGATTCCAAAAGAAAACGTTGTCAGGGCTTATCAGAACTACCAAAGAAAAGGAATAGTGATCAAGGATTATTTGCAGTTGTGACAAAAACTGTAGCATTGGTCAGAATTCAACTCCTACCACCTTTATCCATCCTACAGCTATATAAGAAAAAATTGCAGGCGAATACACAACTGAACCATATGTTGTCAGCTAAGCACATGAAAATTGGCAGGCTAGCACAGACATGAAACAGTATGGAGTGAACTTCGAGTAAAGTTTCAGAGTTTTCGGTTACAACCCAATGTGTTAGAAACCAGACCATATCCATCCAATGAGACAGACAACGTGGTCGTTGTACTTGTGAACTATTACATTCAATTACAGACCATGAACAAACAAGTAAACCACTTGGGTTGCAGGATTTCGCATCTGTCTAATAAAATACGCAATCACAAACAAGGGGACAAGGCGGACGCGAAGCAAAAACAGTGAAACAAGAAAGGGAAAGACAAAAACGCGCCTTCATAATTGGCAGAACAGAAACTTTTTTCCAGACCACCCATCACATACCATGTACTAGATAGATTATGTAGAATACAGCAACAAAAGCAACAAAAGCAAACCCCCTCCCAAAGACTTCGTAGAGAGGAATTCACAATCATCAGACTTGTAGGACACCCAAGTCAACTCCCACCAACCTACCACCTTTCATGGGAAGGTTAGATATCAAAACCAAGCGACAAAAAAGTACAGCAGAGACCTGGTCAGTGGTCACAGAGACACAATCCAAGAGAAACCCACAAAAAAGCCCAAAACGAGGTAAAAGCCCATCAAAGGAAAAAAAAAAACCCGAATGCCCATCACCTATAGACTAAAAACGCAAGTCTTTAACAACGACAGCCGACCCCAGAAAACAACCTTGTAAAGCCTAGAAGAGTAGCAGCCAACCGTACAGAGAGAGAGAGAGAGGTTAAGGAGATAAGGTGATAATAATAACACAGTCTTCTTCTTCTTCCTGTATCCTACCTCAACAAATAGGGAGGAGAGAAGGTGGCGGTTGAAGGGTCGGAGCAGAAACCGAGGGAAGAGGGAATCAGAGAGGGAGAGAGAGAATAGAATGAGAAGTTTTTTCTTCTTTTTTGTTAAGCGATATCTGAGATTATGAGATATTAGGAGGGGAAGGTGGTGAGTGTGTTAAGATTAAGAAAGAGAAGAGAAAGCGAAAGAGGGAGAAGAAGGGTGTGTGTGTATTGTGGTGGCTGCTGGCTCATGCATCTACCACCTTTTGTTTTTATGGTTTTTGGTAAAATATATATTTTGCGAGTAATAAGAGTGCGTGCGTGTGTGTGTGTTTTTTGTGTTTTTATGAAGAAGAAGAAGAAGAAGAAGAGGGAGAGGGTGGTGGTGGTGGTGCCAATGGGGTGAATTGAGTGAGTTAGATGGATTAGGAGGGCAGACAGAGAGAGGAAGAAAAAAAAAAAAAAAAAAAAGGAGAAGAGGCGAGGTTGAATAAGTGAAAGGGAACGTAGGCTTGTTTTGTGTACTTTTTAGTTTCTTTAGGTTGCAATTTCTCGGCTTTGCCCTTTTAGACTTTCATTAATTCCATATCTGTTGGGTATCTTCGAGTCTTCTGTATAATCCTCTCCATTTACGATACTGGCCCTTGTGATTATTTCTCTCTTCTTTCCGTATTTTTGCCCTCCTCTTTGTGTCCAATTTTTATAATACTACTACTACTACTAATACTTCTTTGTTTACTTAAGAACTTGGAACCATCATCACTGCATGTACTTGGCCGTGACAACTTTTTTGCTGTAGTCAAACAATACAATCATTAAAAAGACAAAACTAAGGTTACATACATTTGTGAAATAATCTACTTGTATAGATAACCAAAAACAACCATCATTGTAGTAGTACTATTTTTTTGTATTGTTACTAATAATTCAAAAGGTGTTATTAATAATTCAAAAGGTTGTTGAATATCTATCTATTATATGTATATAGCAGAGACACATCTCTAAAAAGATTAAAGAGAAGACACCTCGGAGTTGAAGAGCATATAAACAAGACATGTGTTGCATTTACAATTATCTTAGTTATTATTTTATAATTATCTTATTTTTTATCTCTTTTTTGAAACAATGATAAGATGTTGAAAACATCATCTTCTTTGTATTATTATTTTTATTTTATTATAAAAAAATGATAAATGATTTGAATAGCTTGTAACAATTTTTTTTTCTAAGCGTCAATTTTTTCTATTTAAATACATTCTCTCTTAGTAATACTATTTTTTTATAATTGATTCTCTAAAAAAAATGAAACGCCCCGACCCGTATTTACCGTACACAGTAAACACGTGCCGGAACTGTGACAACCCAACCAAAATAAGCCCAAGCATACAGTGTACACATGAAACGCCCCGACCCGTATTTACCGTACACAGTAAACACGCACCGGAACTGTAACAACCCAACCCAACGAAGCCCAGCATACAGTGTATACAATAGATATCCGGGCTCAACAGCCCAACATAAAAACAACAACATTAACCCAACCGGCCCAATGGCCCAATAATAGTAAAAACAATGCACAGCGGAAGACTTTAATAACTCACAAACACTGTATGCGACACTGATGCAAACTATGGATCCAAGCCCTGTCCAAGGGATGACGCTGCAGCCTGTCTGGAATGCACCAATCCTGTACCAAAAATAACTCATCCTACGGGATTAAAGCCCGCAGGTAAGGGGTGAGTCCGAAGTGCTCACCGACGAAGGAAAGACAATCAATATGAACACTGAAATTACTCAAGGTCCAAACAGTAATAACAGCCAAACATAACCCAATACTAAGACCCGACCCAAAATCGGTCCGAGACCAAAAGACTCAAATAAAATACAATTATCCAATTTTATCTTTCCGGGCCCCGTCACGGATAAGCTAGAGGTCAGACCTGGTTATCAACACATTCCGGGTGCCAGACCAAATCCAGAGAACCCAGGGATCGACATCCCAAAAATACGAACCCAGGGATAGACATCCCAAAAATAATCACGGGATAGACATCCAAAGCATAGACATGCTTATCAGAGTAACCCAGGTCACGACCACCACGAAACAGTCTTAAACCATCGAGTCGTACCACTACCTATCACGTCACAATTATATTATCGTCGTCAAAATCAAATCACACGGATCGACATCCCTAATCAGGATACCGGGATAGACATCCCTATCCAAAATCAAGGATCGACATCCTTTCACAATTTATTATTAGTCCGTTATACTTAATCCAAAAGACACAGAAAATCAACACGGGAATAAACATCCCAAAATACCCAAACCAAATACTGGGATAAACATCCCGACAACAATCACAACAAATACAACCAACAGTGCAATAATCAACTAACACGATAACCGAGTAATATAGGCACATATCGAAGGAAATCCATCCTCACCTTGGCCGATTACTCAACTCCGGAAACAATGACCGGTCCGACGCCGGCTCCTCGGGAAACTGCCCGATATCCAAACCTATACACAAAACAGTATATACACATAAATGCACATAATCGGTATACTATGATGCCTCTACTGCGAAATATACCCATCCCGGTTATATATCCTTTATTATTATCCTTTACCGAAAATAATTAACCGTACGTATTTCCGAATATAATTTCGATACCATACTTTAATTAAAATTTTTTTCAAAATATTTTCAAAAAATAATTATAATTTTCCAAAATAACAATCTCCATAATTTTTCCAGAAAATAACAACGTATTTATAATTTTCAGAAAATATTTATATAGTATTTATCTTTTTCTAAATATGTAATAATATTTCTTACACAAAATATAAGTACTTTTAATTTACAAAATACATATTTATATACATATATCAAAATCATAATTTTCCAGACGAAATAATATACATATTAAATTTCCAAAAATTATTTATATGGCATTTATATTTTTTTCCAATTAGTAATAGTTTCCCAAAACATAATCTTAATTATTTATCCAAGTAAATATATTTATATTTTAATAAAAATACCTGAGTTAAATTGGCAATAATCTCCTCAAAATAAATATATAATTTTTCTCAAAATTAATTAACAGAATATTAGTAAATACATATATATATAATTTGTTTTTTTTAAAATTAACTGCAGAACTGGTCGCAACCCGGATCCAAACCAGGCGCGACCCGGACTGCATAGCGGGTCACCCGACCTCACCTTCGGGTTGCAGCGTCGTGACGGCGGCAGGAGCGCGGGAAAGGAAAGGCAACCACGGCTGCGGCATCGGGCGGCTTGGAGCGGCGCGAGGGCGGCGGGAAGGAGGCGCGGCGACGGCAGGCGGTAGAGCAACGGCGCGGAGAGTGAGATCCGCGGGTCTGCTAGCGGGTCAAGGGCGCGCCGAGGCGGCTCCGGCGGTGGAAAGCGACGTGACTGAAGGGGGTGAGGTCGCGACGACGTGGGCTTCCTGCTGGTGGCGGCGGTGCGTCGAGAAAACGGCCGGAACGCCATGGGATGTACAGTAGCAGAGGGGGTGGCGGTGAACAGTAGCCGGTTTCTTTTTTTTTCCCTATTTTCTGCTATTTTTTTCCGATTTTCTTTTCTATTTTTATGATTTTTCTGATTTTTCTTTTCTTTTTCTTTTCTTTTTATTCTGATTGGTTCTTTTTCTTTTTTTTTCTAATTTTTCTTCCTTTTTTTTCCTTTTTCTTCTTCTCTTTTTTTTTTTTTTTTTTTTTTTTTTTTTTTTTTTTTTTTTTTTTTTTTTTTTTTTCTCTTTTTGTCTTTTTTTCTTTTTCTCTCTTTTTCTCTCTTTCTGTAACAGCCCGGGTAAAATTTTTGATTTTTACCGGGACTATAAAAGTCTTTTTACCGTGATTTACTGTTGAATTAATCTTGGGTAATTAATTCAAGGTAAATCGTGAGTCGTTTTTCGAAACCGAGGTTTTCCCGCGCTCGTGATTTTCCCGTGAATTTTTCGGAACTAAGTTGGTATTTTTCGGGTTTCGGAATTTCTCGGAAAATCACACCGGAAAATAACTAAGGAGGTATCTGTTATTTTCTGGTCCGGATCGGACCCGCTTGTATTATTGATCTCACATGATTAATAGTGTAATCACAGGTTGAACAGTGCTTCACCGGTTTATAAATGAAGAAGAGAGCAGAAGGAGAGGAAGAGAAGAAAAAAAAAAGAAGAGAAAAAGAGAGAAAAGAAAAGAGAGAAAAAGAAAAAGAGAGAAAAG